>VACF01000161.1:175000-290293 GCA_006891605.1 Pleurozium schreberi
GCAGCGCGGTAAGTTCAGATAAATCAAGACACGCTAGGCTGGCCGTTGCCCCGTGTCGGAGTRGCTGGGGATTCCGGCGCCGGCTGAACCTGATGAAAGTCCACACTTGATTCCTGTGATTACGACGGACGGATTTGACTAAATTCAGACTAATTTTGTTTCTATTCTAAATTGTATTTGGGCTAAATTAGGGCTCGGAGCTTCTTACGATTCCTCTGATCCTCTCACGGTCCGAAGTCGTTGGGGCCTCACTTGCCCTAATTTAACCCTTAAAGGACGAGGACGTTTTGAGTCCTTTGGAAGACAAAAATCAATTGTAGTGGATGCAAAAAAGGTATTTTTCATTCATTTTTTGGGCAAACATGAAAGTAGAGATGTGTTCTAACACGGAAAGCACGAAATAGGGTGATTGAATGTATTGTCATTTTTAGGTGCTGCAAATTGTAGCACATGCCATGGAAATTCATGCCCATGCGGACATGTCCTCTTATGGTCATCATCAAATATTTAGGTGTTGCTGTCATTTGTAGGTGTTGCACAGTTTGACTTTTCACCGTCAAATACTCGTGTGGTCTACAATCCATAGCTTGCGTTTTCCCCGTGGTAATAGGTCCGTCCTTTAAGGGTTAATGGCCGGGGTGAACTGACCCCCTCGTTCGGCCACCATGGAAAACCCATAATTTTTTTATTTTCCACGCACAATAGAAATTGCAAATTCTAAATTCATATTTGTAATCAGGGGCCCCAAATTAATCGGGAGAAATGTACAAGGTAAAGTATTCAAGCCCAAAATAGGGGGCTTTTTGTTTTACTTACACCCCTGGAATTACTTGGAGTGGCTGAGCAAAGGGGCCAATCCACCCCGCCCTATTTAATTTGCATGAGGGAAGTTAATACAGTATTTGACCATTCCTTGTCGTCACTTATTAACCATTAAAGGACGACATGGACGTTTTGAGTCTTTTGGATGACATAAACCAACAGTAGTGGATGCAGATAAGATATTTTCATCCGTTTTATAGGGGGTGAACATGAAAGTAGAGATGTGCTTTGACATGGAGAGCACGAAATATGGTCATTGAATGTGTTTTCATTTTTAGTGCTATAAAGTGTAACACAAAGCCACAAAAATTCATGCCCATGCTAACAAGTCGCCTTATGCTAATCATCAAATTTTCAGGTGTTGCTAACATTTTTAGGTGTTGCACGCTTAAACTTCCCACCATCTAATACTCGGTGGTCCACTATCCACAGCCTGACTTTTCTCTGCGGTAAAAGGACTGTCCTTTAAAGTTGATGTATTTTGGGCCGGGGTGAACTAACCCCCTCGCTCGGCTACTTGGGAAAATTCTTTTTTTTTTTTAATTTATTTTCCATGCATGATAGAATTTGCAAATTTTGAATTCATATTTGCAATCAATTCATGTCCACGCTAACAAGCTACATGTCACTTCACAAATTTTGAAAAATTTATACCTTTGTAGGTACTTGTCATTTACATGTCAATTCATGAAACTAGCACTTCTTGGTACTCATACTTTACATGTCATTTCACAAGTTTGAAAAAAATAAAGCTTTTGGTGCATCTACCATCCATGAAAGTTAAAAGTGGATTTTCTAGGTGCTCGTATATTACACAGTAGTTCATAGAGTTTTGGAAAATGATGACACTTCTAAGTACTCATATCTTTTATGAAATTTTTCCAAATGTTGAAATTTGATGCTTCTAGGTTCTTGTACCTTACTTGTTTGGAATTTTGAAAAAAATAATAATACCACTTCGTGCTCATACTTCTCATGTCAACTTATACTTTTCAAGTTTAAATTGACCCTCGTAGGTGCATGTACCTTTCACGATAGTTTGCAATTCTTTAAGAACCTTACACTTTATGGTGCTTGTACCTCAAATTTCAAAAGAAAAATTTAATTTTAATTTTTGAAAAAATTGATAGTCATTGTCTTCACAATTGATATTTGTTGTAAAAGTTGTCTTCTGGGTAGATAGGGGTCGACAATGATTGACAAAGGTGTTGTTTTCTTGAAAACCAAACCTTAATGGAATACATTAAAAAATTGGTGGGGTCTAGGTGTCATTATGCCATTGGTCATTAAGCTCTTATGAAAATCTTGGAAGGAGTACACATGTAATTTTTTAGCTTGTGTGATCTGTGCTTGTAATTTTGCAACCCAACGCCATATTTGTCTTTTTTTGCAACCTGTTTGGAATGCAATCAATATGGGATATTTAAGTATTTTGAAATCCAAATCCTTTTTTTTTATGTATCCATTTTTTGTATCATGTTGGCTCGCATGTTGGATGGCCAAGATCATCTATTCAATGGACAATCAATAGCTAACTTTTTTTGTGGCAATCATGTGATCTATGGCTATGAAAAAGGGTGTTTTTTTTTTCGAAAAAAATCAAGGGCTAAGGTTTTATGGCCAAGGAGAAGGGATAGGAAGGGACATGCAACTTTTGGGTGGATAGTTATAGGTGCTTGTACCTCAAATGAGAATTTACGATTTTTGAAAAATTGAGTGTTATAGGTAACCATAGCTCAAATGTTAGTTTATGGAAAAAATGATATTTATAGGTGCTCATACCTCAAATGTCAGTTTATGGAAAAAATGATATTTATAGGTGCTCATACCTCAAATGTCAATTTATGATATTTGAAAAATTGATTATTACATGTGAACATATCTCAAATGTCAATTCATAATTTTTGAAAAAATTGATATTTACAAGTGCTTGTACTTCAAATGTCAATCCATAATTTTTGAAAAAGTAACATTTATAGGTGCTTGTAGCTCAAAGGTTGATTTACAATTTTTGAAAAGATGATAGTTGTAAGTGCTCATACCTCAAATGTCATTTCACAATATTTGAAAAAGTGACTATTACAAGTAAACATACCCCAAATGTCAGTTCATATTTTTTTAAAGAATTGATATTTACAAGTGCTTGTACTTCAAATGTCAATTCAAAGGGTGCTTATAGGTGCTTGCAGCTCAAAGGGTGGTTCACAATTTTTGAAAAAATTATAGTTGTAGGTACTCATACTTCAAATGTCAATTCAAAAAATTGACTCATAAGTGAACATACCTCAAATGTCAATTCATATTTTTTTTTTAAATTGATATTTACAAGTGCTCATACTTCAAATGTTAGTTCACAATTTTTGAAAAAGTGACAATTATAGGTGCTTGTAACTCAAAGGTTGGTTCACAATTTTTGAAAAAGTGACAGTTATAGGTTCTTGTACCTCAAAAGTTAGTTCATAATTTTTGAAAAAGTGACCGTTAAAGATGCTTGTAGCTCAAAAGGCGGTTTGCAATTTTTGAAAAAATGATAGTTGTAGGTGCTCATACCTCAAATGTCAATTCACAAAATTTGAAAAATTACCTATTACACGTGATTTTACTTCAAATGTCAATTCATATTTTTTGAAAAAATTGATATTTATAAGTACTCATACTTCAAAATAATATCAATTTACAATTTTTGAAAATGTGACAATCACATAGGTGCTTGAGCTCAAAGGTTGACTCGCAATTTTTGAAAAAATGACAGTTACAGGTGCTCATACCTAGTTATAGTTGCTTGTACCTCAGAAGTCAATTCATAATTTTTGAAAAAGTGATAGTTATAGATGCTTATAGCTCAAAGGGTGGTTCGCGGTTTTTTAAAAAGTGATTGTTGTAGGTGTTCATACCTCAAATGTCAATTCACAAAATTTGAAAAATTGACTCTTACAAGTAAACATACCTCAAATGTCAATTCATGTTTTTTGAAAAAATCAATATTTACAAGTACTCATACTTCAAATGTCAATTCACAATTTTTGAAAAAGTGACATTTATAGGTGCTTGTACCCCAAATGTCAATTCATAATTTTAAAATATTTGATAGTTATAGGTGCTTGTACCGCAAATGTCAGTTCATAATTTTTGAAAAAATGACATTATAGGTGCTTATATTTCAAATGCTAGTTCACAATTTTTGAAAATTTGATAGTTATAGATGCACACACCTCAAATGTCAATTCGTAATTCTTGAAAAATTGACATTATTGGTGCTCGTACTTCAAATGTTGGTTTATAATTTTTGAAAACTTGATAGTTATAGGTGCTTGTAACTTAAATGTTAGATCATAGATTTTAAAAAATTGATAATTATGGATGCTCGTACCTCCAATTCTGGAAAATGTAATATTTCTAGGTCCTTCTATCCAGCAAGGTTGTTCATAAGTTGTAATAAAAGGTGCTTCTAGGTGCTTATACGTTCCTTGAATGTAGATCAACTTTGAAAAAATTATGCTTAAGTCGTATCTTTCCTATGAACTCACAAATTTTTGGAAAGATTTGGCACCTCGAGGCGCTCATACTTTATGTGTGTCTTTTCACACTTTTAAAAAATATTGATGCATCTAGGTGCTTGTACTTGAAATGACAATTCATAGTTTTTGAAAAAATTGTCGGTTTGAGGTGCTTGTATTTTATATGTCTATTTAGAGATTTTGAAAAAACTAGCTTTTCTAAGTGCTTGTACTTGAAATGTATTTTGAGTATGAATTCACGAATTTTGAAAATAAGTGACACTTCTAGTGCTCATACTTTACATGTTTCTATACAATTTTGCAAATACATCAAAAAGTTGACACTTTAAGGTGCTCATACGTCAACACTTAACCCTTTTAAAAAAGTTTTTTAGTGTGTTTTTAGCTTAATAATCAATTGAAGACTGAATGTTATTAGTTTGAAGTCATTAATTAAGATCATCATGAATGTAGAACCTAGTGGTCCACTTTCCCTACATCTTTTTGCTTTCCGATCTTTGTTCCAAACTCTCACCCTATTTTTGCTCATTTCACTATAAGATTCCAACCACTAGCTTAATACACTTTGGGATTTCAACTACTTCAAATAAATTGWAACTTCCTTTAAAACAAAATATTAGATAATGACCCCATCTACTAAATAATAAGATTCTAGTTTCTTCATGCATTTGCATTTCAATACAATCATATGTGGTAAATTGAATTTAGAGTTCTTTTCAATTATTTCAATGAAAAAATGTTCATTTGTTTATTAAGATATTTTTGTACATTCCATTGTAGAGAGCTTACTATGATGAATAAAATAAATTTAAAGAAACATGTCATTCTTGTACTTAATTAGTGATATTCAAGGTTAATCCTATAGAATTGAGGATTTGAGAAATTTTGAGATTGAAGTCTAAGGATGCAACTTCAATATTTTATGGTTATTATTGCAAATTTGAATATATTACACATCCCTTCACTATCCTTGATAAACTAATGGGACGGCCTATGAACATCCAAATTAAACCATGGTTTTTATCTTTGTGTTTGAATTTATTTTTGTGTATACTCCAATAAATAATTTTTCTTTTATTATGCGAGATTTCAAATTTTATCTTATGAATATTCTCTGATTACCTATTTAATTGAGAATTATCAATAGTTTGATATAATCATATAATTGTTTTGTATTTCTTTGATCACCGCATTATCTAGTAATGTTAGCAATGCTTGAGAAAGTATTTGCAATATATAATTGGAATAAAAAGATAAGGGTGGGACAAATAATTTATCTTAACCCCTAAAGTTCCACGACTATGTTTTCACCAAAACTGTTCCCAAACTGCCATTTTAGTACAAGTATCAAATTTTTGAAACAAATATGTTTTTGACACATGTAACTGTAGGATCTTGTAATATGCTGACTTGAGAACATGTGATAAAAATTTCAAAAATTTCCACCGCATGGACTGCAAGATATAAGCATTCAAATTCACTAAGATCATTTTTTTGGTTTTTCAAAAAACATGAAACCAACACTTGAAAAGCTCATTTTTCTATGAAAAATGTCCAAAATGGTAGTGCTTCTTTGTATTTTGGCTTGACAAATTGGCCACATGCTTGAAAATTTCAGATCATTTGGAATTGTACAACATATAGAAAAAAATAGTACGTAGATAGTAGTAGAGAATGATTCAAAATACTAAATTGTTAAGAATTTAATTATGGAATTGAAAAATGACAATCCCAATGGTTGAAATGTTGTAATAAACAATCTTTATCCTATAATTTTATTTTTTCCAAAAATATTGTAAATTGAGTAAGAAGGACTTTACAATATATTTTAGAGTAGAAAATCTATAACTGCCCGCAAACAAAAAATCCTCATAACTTTTGACTCATTAATCAAAATGGAGTGATTCAAAGATTTTCATGTATATATAACTCTAGAAAATTAATATCAAATTTTTTGAAAAAAATGATTGTTTTCTAATCTGCGAGGATTGCCCATTACAATAAAAAGTAACATATTAGGCCATAACTTTTGACTTGTATTTTTAAATGTCATGAAATTTAGTGCATATGAAAGAAATTACTTGCCTCCAAGTCTCCAACTTCTATTAAAATTCGGGCCAAAAATATGGAAATTTCCAACCACATGTACCTGCCCAAAATTGCTATGTAGCCAAAAAATGCATGCCAATCCTTTTAGGGGTTAATGAATTACACAATTTTATTTGAACTTTGATTAGGTGTGTGAATATCCACACAAGGTTCTTTTGATACTATCCTAAGGAATCTTTCAACGATACTAGTATGTGAGCGCASAGACATGACTCTATGCATGAGCCTTGAACCTAGATGGAGGTATATGCCCACAATCATTTAAAGGTGTTTACAACATATACTATACCTGTAACGTATATACCTATGACATAGGTTCACTATAATACAAAAAGAATTTATAGCATAAGTACCTATAATATAGACACCTATAACCATAGAAAATGTTTATAATATAGACTCTTAATATGGCATGGTCTCATAAATTCTATGCTTCCATGCTAACACTTCCTTGGGATCTTTAAGTTGATTTTTTAATAGTTGATTAAATTTGAAGTAAACAAATCTAGCCTATGGCTCATAATAAAATTGAATTTTTTAATTTTAATATAGATCTATATTTTTAAGATTCTAAATCTCAGATTGTGTACAAATCTAAATCTTAGATTGTATACAAGTTAATCTTAGATTGTGCCACAAAAGTTAACTTGAATTCTAGTGATGACATTTAGATTGGAATTGGTCTAGCAAATTTTTTTGAGTGACTTTTAGGATTTTTTTATTAGAATATATAAGGTTCATTTTGCAAACAAAGGGTGCTTTTGAAGCCATGACCAGAAGCATACTGAATGAGGCTAGGACAAAATGAAGCCAAAGCAAAAAATGTAAAATTAAGGCAAGATGAAAATAACACAATTCAAATTGACAAGATTAAAATTGAAGCCGTATAAAGAACCTTAAGTTGGGGCCCAATCTAATCACAAACCAAAAGGGTAAAAAAATTTGGAATTAAGAAAAAAGTTAGACTTGAAAATGTGTTATTTTGTATTCGTTAGAGATGTGATTATACGTCTTCTATCAGTTGAAAGATTTTTTCCTATGTTTTGGAAAAATCTAAAATTTTCATGCAATTTTGAACCAAAAATGATACAATTCACATCAAGTGCAACATATACTTAAAAAATCAAGAAATATCTCCATTGGTTTATATTACAGTGTAGAACATTGTGATGCACTTTTCTTTGTCAAAAAAGGTAAAAAATCAGCACTCCATGCTAACAAAATTATTTCCAGATTACTCTCATTTTTTTTTTTCATTAAAATCAAACAATACTCAATAATTTAGGTAACTTCAACAATATAAACTTCTATACAACTTCAAAAAGCTTAATGTTTTATTTCTTTAAAAAAACAAAAATTGGCACTAGTCTTGCAATTCCTACAATCAAACTTTTGGATTTCTGTTTTTATTAGTCTTAATCACACATCCATAATGATCAAAATTAAGGTCCAGATTTTCAAAATTAAAAATTATTATAAAATTTAACATAGGAGAAGAAATTGGAGACGATATTCAAATGATAATCATGCCATATGCAATGATATAAGTTTATATAGTATTTGTCATTGTAATAGAATCTACCACCTTTAGTCTTACTAATAGACTATTTTAAATTGAAATCATCTTAAGTTTTTACTAATGACTCAAAATGAGTGATTTTGGCTCCATTTTTTCTACAAATTTGAAACTCAAAGTTTAAATAGGATGAATTCACAATACGGTTAACCAACTTTTGTGTCATAGTGCACTTAGAAGTGCAATTTTGAAATTTTCAAAACATCATAGGCAAGTTCAAAATATTAGTTTGGTTTAAATTAGATTAAGGTGTTTGCGGAATGCTAGTCTTGTGTTATCATTTTCAAAAGTTTCATAAATAATACTTGCTTTCTCATAAATCTAAATTTCATGAAATGGTTTTGTGTCGACAAATGTATTAGATTCTTAGAAGTTGAATGCATACACTAGTGTAGAAGTGTTCCCAAAAATCATGAAAAGAAGTACGTTGATGGAATTGTAACCTCTTCATTTTTAATTTTTTTTCAAACATGTCCAAATAAGCAAGAAAACATAAATCTTTTGGACCTTTATATCTTTAAATTATTTTTATATATAATAATAGTTTCTAAAATTTATTTTCTATTAAAAAAAAAAATTTCATATTCTTTTTTGTGAATGTATTGAGAAATGTATACTTGATGGTATAATTTATAACAAATTTTAGATTTAAAATTAAATCTGTGGAATTTTTACTAGTTGCATGTAATGAGCATGTTGCAAGTTTTTAATACTATTCAAGTCATTACATTACTTAAAATTTGTCTTTTAAGTCACTAATAACTAAAAGGTCAATTTGATTATAAAAGGTCAATTTGATTATGTATGATTAATATACTTCATGCTCACACAATGCTAATTGATTTCGACGTTATTCAAAATTTGTCCACTAAGTCATTTGGTTTCTAAATAGACATCTCATGTCATATAAATTTCAAAAAGTCCTTTGATTTCACAAAATGAAGCAAGATATAGCAAAATAAGATAATGTGCTCTTACAGTGACCCTCTAAAAGCTGGTTGGCCACTTCGATGTTTTTTTCAAAAACACAAAAGTATTTTTCCTTATTTTACACTTGAAGACAAATTGATGCGGAATCTAACACAAGTAATTTCATATTTTTTGGATAATTTTTGAATTAATTATGAATTTCCAAAGCAATCTACCACATGGACCTATTTTTGGTTTGTAGCTCTTCCAAAACCCACACATGCACAATTTGAAAAAGACATGGATTCACCCAAAAACAAGCATTGTAACATGCAAAAAGTACTAGAGTGGATTCCAAACGAGACCCTTCCGCAAACTTAAATGGATGCTTGAGTGGGTGAATGCATGAAAGACTAGTACTATTTTGCGTCACACTTTGATTGACGGAGTTATTATCTACTAAAACTTTTGAAGTAGGAATCCAATTAACTTGAAATTTTTATTGGAGATGTCTTTCTTGATAGCAATCAGATTCCTTGTTTTTCAAAAAAATTCAAAAATCATTTTATATTTAAATTTAAATTTAGCTAACTTGTCACACTTTGTAGTTTAGGGGTTTTTAGTACTGGGGAGAACCCAAAATTAATGATCTAGAGCTGAAATTTCTGTGGTCTATTCCCACACTAGGAATGCATGCATCTACCAGAGGGAATTTAAAAAAACATTGTTTTATTTCCTCTACATGCGTGCAAACAGGGCTCCCTTGCGCGCATACTTCTGAACATTCAAGATCGTTTTAAGATCATTCTTTTGGTGAAATCTCCTTATCATATAGTTCTCCCAAATTGCCAATTTTTAGTTTCTTCAAAATTATTCATCCTATTTATTACAAATTAAAACATCAAAACACCTATTTTCATGAAATTTTGCACTTTTCTAGTTCTCCTACTTAGAGAATTTTCCTACRCTTTTCCTTCATAGGGTACCTTCTTCTTATGGGTGTATACATTAAATATATTTTTGACATTTTTTTAAAATTGTTTTTCTAATTTTACAATACTCCCGAAAAAAACATGAGTACTATGCCAAACGCTACCAAAACCGCACGGTGTTTCATGCAATCACCCGAGTCAATCATTAATTCAGATCTTTTAGCATTTGTAAGAAGGTAGTTTGGACGCCAATTCTTATTTTGAAAAAATTTAATGGACATCCATCCATTTAGTTAAAAATTGACCCACCTTGGCTCTTGAACCATCCATGGAAGAAGTATGAACCAAATTTTATTATGCTATGACAACATTTATAGTCCATTCCCTAACCATGACATATTCATTTCAAAGCCTTCTAGAGGACGGTTTGAAGAAAGAGTCGTCGGTTTAAGAGCATATTTCTATGCTTAAGGTTTTCCATTGCCAACCATTAGATTAGTATTTCACTAAATCCCTTGTCTTGCGTTTCTTTGGTTCAATGTACTTTTTCACTATCAATGGAAATTGTCCATTTGTTTCAAAGAAAAAAACACCACAACTTGCAATTTTAGAATTTTGGTAGTTAATAATGTCTTTTAAGGATATAAAATTTAAGAATGCAATTTTTTATTGACTAATGGTCTCAATTTTTCCCTTTTTCAAGATTGAATTGTATACATTATAAAAAGTTAGTTTTAAAAATAGTGTTTTTATCATAGTACACAAACTGCACTACATTTAGATGAATCTTTGTTTGACGGATGCCAGTGACCAATGTTATGAATGTATTGGGATTTTTTTAATTCATCAATTTTGAAGCAATTTTGAATGGTCATTTTTGAACTAAAAAAGTCTCATATTTGAAGTAAACATAATTTAATTGAAGGAATTTCAAAAGATTTTTAGAATGAAGATTTGGAATTTATAACATGTAAACAATGAACAACTGTGTATGACAAGCGTTTAGAAAAACTTGAATGTTTGGAAATATCATCAAATAAGAGTTATCAACTTAATAAGGTTTACTTTAGTTCGCCCTTTCTGTTATTATACTTGGCTAAAATGAACAAATGTAGCTACAAACTAAAATTGATTCAATTAGAGTTCTTGTGAGTGTCTTGCAGAATTAATATACTATAAAACATAGTTATAATAACGAACTTTAAGAGGGAGTAACATTAATCTTATGAGGCTACAACAATTGTGAATATTGAATCTATAAGAACACACCAATGATTACATTTTGTAGAAGTCAATAGCAAGTATTACCTTGGATATAATTATCAAATACATTGGCGCATGAACCCCTAACACATGAATTCGACGTTTTTTGAAATTGCATTAAAATTGACCAATCAGATTATTGTGATTTTTGTTCCTAAAATCAAACATGTATATGTAATTCTATGATTATTCATTTGGTAATTGGAAATTAGGAATAAATAGATTGTTATAAATTCAACAATTTTGAAATTCCTGCAAATTAATATAAATGAAGTTGTTCCATTATAATGCCAATCTAAAATTGTTGAGATCTTATGTTCTAGGGTTCTCCAAGATGTCTCCAAATTGGGATTCCACAATGAATACAATTTCTACATTCTCACATAAGTGGGTTATGATTGGTTTTACAACAATCCAACTTATCCCCATAATTTCATACATTTTTTGTATGAGTGGTTTATAAAATAATGTGAGGTAGGAATATTTTTAGCTACTTCAAAGTACAGCAACACATTTGAGACTTGAGTGAATAGGTGAGGAATTATATACAAAATGTTCTTGTGAGCTATTATTCCTCTAATTCATTTACAACCTCACATGGCCCACTTTGATTGCCTAGCCCACTTTTGTTCTTTCAATTGGCGGAAGGTCTTTGTATTCCTCATTTGTGTAGAGTAGCCTTCCCCAAATTTGCTAATAAGCAGTGACTTCTTTAATGTGTCAAACTCTCAATTACAAGTCCATTCATGTCCATCCTCTATTATCTGTTGAAGATTATAGTAGGGAGGTAGAGGAAGGGTGGAGGGTGGAAAATAGACCCCAAGACAAAACTTCTACCAAGAATCTTCTACCCATGTTTTCCTGTTAAAATGGATTAATTAATTCTAAAATCCAAAAACTCTAACAATGGAAAAGACTCAAAAGAATGGTATGGAATTCAACCAAAATTGGTCAATTTGATGATGTCAAATTTTGTTGCTTTTGGCTATTTTAGGGGGACATGTAGAGTAATTAAAGCTCCAACATTTTCTACCCTACTACTCTTTATTTTATGAAATGGTGGTTATTACACAAATGATTTGCTAGGATTTTATTGGCATTTTTCTTTCTACTAATTTTAAAGTACCACTTAGGTAGAACTATAAAACATCCATCAATATTTATATAACCAAATACAAAATTATCTACATTGATGTGTCTTAGTAAAAAGGACTGATATGACACTAGATAATTGTATCCACATTATATATAAAATAAGTATAATATAATTAGTATATAAAAACAATAAAATGGTTTGTGAGCTGCATAGTTTCACATTTCTTCACCGTTTCTTTGCCAATACTTCCAAATTACAACCGTTTTTTTTTTCCCAATTCCATTGGCTAACTTTTGGACTTGCCGCTAGTTCTTCCGGAACATTGGATGCAGGAAAAGGCCCCCCCTTCTTGCACATTCTTTTAGCTTTGAAGGTTGTTCTTTCTTTTTTTTTTGCTCTTATTTCTTCATTGACGAGCCCTCGCAGCTTGGTTGTGGTATTCTTTGGCTTTTTTTTTATAATGCAATGGTTCTTTTCATTTGTTCAAAAAAAATAAAAAAGCTCACCTTCAAAATCAAATCCAAGCAACYCGAAATCCCAAGGAAGAGGTCCATGTGTTTAAAAAAAACCCAAAGGAAGAAGAATGCTCTCTCTAATTCACTTAAGTCTTCATCATCTTCAAATCCAGGCCTTGAATGAATGGACCCCCTAAGTGACTAATTACTTTAAAATCAGGGACGGACTTGATCTTGATGATAAAATTCAAGAGAGATGTAATTAGAAAAAACTAAGGAGTTTTTTTTTAATATAATTTTTATGAAAAAGTCCACATTCCCAGCAAAGTCAGTCCAATTCCATTCAGGGTCATTTCAACAGCCAATGCCCCTGCAACCTCATGCACAGAAACATAATTGCCAGGCCATTAAATTTGTAAAAATATGAAGACCGTCATAGAAATTCTAAACCAACTAAATGGGGGTGGGTGGAGGGGACCCACTTTAATACTATTGAATTAGGCCACGTCACCTCCATAAGTAGGCATACAGTGTGGAGCTGCTGACGAGGTCCGTTGCTTTTTCTGACACAGTAAATTTTCAAATTGTGGGCGAGGGTAACCAGGGTTTGTAACGGTCCTCCTGCAGTAAACACCATCCTAAAMCCCGATTAGGACCTGATTAAGTTAGTGGGTACACTAAATTGGGACCTGTTGCCGAATTAAGTTTATAACTACAGTACACTAAATAGTGAAATCAGGTTGCCTTACCCCAAGAAAGTTACTCTACAAGCCATCAAAGCCAACAAATATTTGTACAAATACTTTCATTTGTACACATGAAGGTTCAAGAGTCCCAACTTCATCATTAACTACTTCAAAAGTACACTAATGATGATAAATGGTGTTACTCATACTAACTATTTTAGAAATGCTATAAGTTTTTAATTTTCATGATTATTTTTACTGAGTGCATGGATCCTAATAGCACTATACTTGGAAAAACTTTGTACTTGTAGTTGGTAAAAATATTCATTAAGAGTAAAAACTTATGGCTGTTTTAAATCAATTAGTGTAGGTAACACTATTTACCATCATTATTGTAGTGCATTTTCAAACACTACCAATAGATATTGGTATATATAGTGGAATGTCAAGAAATTAGAGAGGGGCAACCTAATTTCACTATTTTGAGTAAGTGGAGGAAAGAACTTACCATGTGACAGATTGGGTAAAACGGGCCCAGCGGGCGAAGTTAAGGAATTGCGGGCGCCTTTACCCGRGTCCACGGTAACCGCAGTCTCACCCTCGGTTTCACGCACAGTTAGGTCATTCCCGTATTCGACCGTTTGGAAAGCGCCAGCGTGGGACCGGTGGGCGGGAGAATGAGCGTCCATCGGTCGGAAGTAAAATGCTCCTCGGAAGGGACTGTGCGACCGGTCGTGGCAGCGAGCATTTTTCAAAACAGAGGAGGGGGTGGTAGAAAGGCACGGCTAGCAATGGAAGGGAGCCTGTCGCCATTGTTGTGGCTTGTTCCAGGCTTCGGCGCGAACGAAGACATTCTGTTTTTTTTTTGGTTATGCAGAAGTGGCGACGGGTGCGCGTAGTTTTGTCTTAGTTGCAATGATGGCGGAAGCCCGTTGTGGCGTGGCATTGCGGAGGCGGAGGAGTTGGATTAGAGCCTTGATGGTGTGAAGGTGGTGGAGTGGTGTGATTGTCCACGCCATTGTGGCACGGATTTGGTAAAGGATGGACGACAAGAGGCCGGACTCGATAGGTGCAGAGGGTTAGAAGGCGYATGCGCGTAGCAGGCGGGCGGTGGAAGGCAAGCAAATGGTTTTAGAGGTGCGGCACAGAGTGATGAGGAGCTGGAGAGTGTTGCAAGTCCGTGAGATTGGTGTGGAGGACAGCGAGGTCTCGGGTGYGRTTGACCGACGAGCGAGGCATGATGAAGAGTGCTGAGAGATGGAGGCGTGCGAGGATTGGGCCRCCGGCCTGAAGTGCGCAGTCAGTAGGTGAGAAGTAGTCGAACGGGACGCGCCAGGGATTAGGGTAGCGCAGGCAGGATGGCGAGCATGATTGGGAAGGGCAAGAGCTGCAGCAGCAATGACAATATGCAGCAGAGGTCGTCCGCCTGCTCCTCKGCCCTGGAATCGGACGAGGACACCTCGCACCACCTTCCTCCTGTTCACGGGTACCTAYGTGCTTGAGCACGGACGCGAACTCCCTTGTGCCTGAACCATCAGCCTCGTTTATTCCGTTGCATACATCTGCCGTTTGTCGCCTTATCCCTGCTTAATTCTCACTCTTTTGGCAACTTGACATCGCTTGGCTACGTTTGATTTAGAATGAACATGATTTATCTTCACGGTTTGACATCTTAATTTTYTATCACGCGCCTTGAATTCCGTGCGATAACGATGTGAACTCGTGCACGTCGGTTTGCACTCCACTGTTTGACGGGAATTGATCTCGACGATAAGCCGTTAGTATCCGCTCGGATTCGCACTTTGCGTGGAACGGACAGGACAGGAATCCGACATTCATTCAGATGAAGCAGTAGTTAAGTTCAGGATGAGCACGATGTGACGTGGATGTCATGCATGCACGACGAGAATTGATTTCACTATCTAGGCTGCACAATGCAATTCTGATGGCCTTGTCAGTCGCTACGTGCCGTTGACTGCAGCCTTAGATAATTATACTTTCGTTCTCAAATTTTAATTTCTTCTGTTTCTGAGGTGATGAGAATCTTAGCCTATCCTCGCGAATCGCTGCCAAGCAGTTTGCAGCTTGATATCTTGTTTGTATCAGGTATAGGTTGTGGGATATATGAGGGCGCAATTCACATGAGTCATATCGGTAATGTTGGGTATATTCGTGACTCATGCCATTCAACAGAATATTTAAGGTTGTACTTTGACTCGCAAACCTCGTCACTGGGAAAACTCAAGTAATTCWAAGTCCGAGGTCGTTTAATACAATAACCCTGACGTCGCACGATCTTCTGTGTATGGCAGCCGAACAGGCGGTCCAACTCGACGATCATCGAAGGGAGGTTGGACACCAGAAGAGGTATGCTCGTGACTGTCGCAAGCGGGAGTCTTCATTCCCATCGTAACCATCCTGCATGAAATGAATGTCAATTTGTGCATGCCTAGAATTCTGTCAAGAATTGAGGAACAACCTGTGCTGTCTCCTCGAAAATGAAATTATTCATCGTCCGAGTCGCGGCAATGAGTCTCTCGAGTGCACGACGGACAGCGCCGTTGGTGTTGGTTGTGTTGGTTTCTCTGGTCGGGATGGCAGTGAGGGAGGTGCGTGTGGCTTTAGACCGCGTGAGAGTGTTGGCGGTAAGTTCAACAAGAGGGGCCGATCTCATGGATCCGGTGGAGAGTACAGCGTTGGGTCGCGACGGGAGAGCGGGACCCCAGCATCGAAGGTAAGGCTGGAGATTTTAGGGATTCGAGGGATTTTGGTGATGAGAGGAACTTAGATGGCGTTGACCCTGAATATTGAGAGATTTGGTTGTAAGTACATTTTGTTTTATTATTCGACCTAGGAGGTTGGTGCACATGTTGTTGGTGTTGCGTTCGGTGCGAATGTGTTTGCGGGGCGAGCAACGTTTTCTGATCGTGTGATGGTGTTCCGTTTCCAGCAGGATGGTTCTGTACTGACGGAACAGCAATTGAACGGACAGACTGGGCCAGGACCCGCGCGTTTGTCAGTGGGGGCTAGTTCGTCGCATGGCGTTACAGAAAGTCACCGGGTTTCTGTGATTCCAGGTAAACAGGGTTTCGCGGAAGTAAGGTCTTCCTGCGACGGTAGCGCTGTGGTTTCCGGAGACGCGATCGGTGTGCCTGTTTTGTCGAAAGCTTCCGAGAGGAGGGAATTAATGTCTCCTGGTAATGCGGCGACGTTCAGCGCGTGGGGCTCCGTGACATGTGCTATGGCGGCGTGTTTCAGCCCTGGTGTTACTGTTCTCCAGCAGACCCCTGGGAAGGATTGGCTGCAAGACTTTGACACTGCTAACATGTGAGTGCATTGCTCGTGTGCTTATATTCTCGATGTCTGTATCCATTTTCTTCTAGGACCTTTTATTTCGGCTTCCGTTGTGGATGGAGCTTGTCTCCGGGTATGCAGTTGCTGTGGTCGTGTCTACCGATTGCTTTTGGCTCTTGAGTTTATCGAGCATGTGCGCCTTCTCTGGAACAGAGGCTGTGGGTCACTATCCTTTTTTTTGTCCATCTATTTGTTTACTATGGTTGACGGGAATGAGGGTGATGTCAGATTTGCGTCTCCGAGATTTACGTCTCCTAGATTTGCATCTCCCACAGCGATTTGGAGGTCTCCGTGGAGGTTGGATCCGTTTCCGTCTGCTCAGAAGGAAGGATCGCTGTCTTTTATGGATGTAAGTTCCTCCTGTTTTTGTTCGTGGAAGTGGTTGTGTGTGTAAAAAATCTTTTGGTGGTAGCGCGTTGTTGTTCCGCAATCGGAGGATTTTGTTGAGAGTTGTGCTTCTGCTCTAGTTAACTAGCCCTCGGGAGTGTTAGATATTGATCGAAGCGTTTGTGATGTAGTTGGTCCGTGATTGTATCCGACTTCGAGAGAAGAATCTTCGAGTATCACCAGTGTCTTCGAAATTGATGATTGGACGAATTGTGTTGTGCAGGGCTTGGAAGTTCCTCCCGAAGATGGCGTTGACGATGCTCTCGGCCTGATGCGTCACAGTAATGAACACAACCCCGCTGCCTTGAGTGAGTCGGAGGACTTAGTGTCGAAGCATTCTCTGGGCCTGCCGATGCCTTCTCCCCTTTCCGGATATCGGCTGCGGCCGAGTTCGAGTCGGAGAGGTGATGATACGAAGGAGAACAGGAGGATGTCCTCCGAAATGGAGAATGGGGGTTCCWCGCATATGAACTGGCTGTTGGTAAGCCATGGAACACTGCAGATGTGAGAGTTTCTTTTATATTCTTGTTAATTTATTGCCGGGACTTGGTTTTGTCAATAAGCTGATTTTGATCTTTGATTTTTGTTCTTTGTGCAGCCATCACCCGACCACGGCATCGCTCGCACCCCTGTCCGGGGAGCGTCGTCGCTGGGTTTGAATTCGGTMGGCGAGGACGGCCACGTGTTGGGAGGAGGTGGCTGCGATCAATTCAGYCCCTCCATGTATCTATTGAAGGAGTGTCGGTAAACCTCTTMTATTAAGGCTTATAYAGTTTTTTCATGAGGCCTTTGCGCATGTGCTTTCAGTTGTAATTGAAAGGGAACCTCTGATTTTCCTTCGTTWGGTGACCTGCAGCGTCATGTCAGKTTCTAGCTGATAGGAGTTGGAAGGCATGCCAATTGTGTACCATAGCTCTTAAGGAGTGTAGAAATATAGCATACGAGTAGGGCGTGTCGATCAGGGTGTCGAGGATTGTGTACATGGGGTACCCTGTGGTATCCAGGTTGAGGTTGATTTAAATTATGGGTTCGTGAACATTATTTTTGTGTTCGTTTGACGTATATTACCACTGTATGGAGAACCACTTTTGGCCAGGCCCGATGGAGCCAGTGTCGAGCCCTAGAACCCTCGTGCAAGGGGATTGACTAGGGCAAGTGGTAGAGGTTTCAATTTGTTTATAAATTTCTCTTTTTTTCACGTACTATATCATCTATTGGCGCCTTGATTGATTCTTTGCGCAACTCTTAGCTGTCCAGACCCTCAGACTCGCTTGGATTGATTCTTTCTTGGGGCTTTATGGTTCGATTTGTGTTTCTGTTTGGAAATTTTTACTGTCAAATTAACAAAACTGTAATGCAATGGTTCTGTCATTTGTTAAAAGAAAAGAACAGAAAAGAACAAATTAACAACACTGTAAGTTTGGTTACTTTGTCAATGGAGTCTGTTTGTCCTCTAAGAGTGTGTTACAGTTTTTTGGAACAATAATATCCTTTGGTATGTTCTCCCTCGGACTTCTTTGTTGTGCAATGTTGTTTGTGTGTGAAAGCACTTCGTACTTCCAGAAATCAGGTGAGGGAAGTGTTCGACGTCTGCTTAGTCTAGCAGTTCCTATTTTGGTTTTAGTTTGTGTTAACTTGAGAAATTTGATTTTGTGGCACTGCAGAATACGTAATTTTCAGTAGCTCTGCAAGTACTTAGTATATCTGCAGAACTTGTTCAATACTTTCCCTGCATTAGTAATTTTTCTGAGATCACGGGTCAGTAGGATTGTAGACCCGCTTAACCCCTAAATTCCCAAGGCACCAAAACGTGGTTCCTACAAAACTTTTTCTTTTTTCTTTTTTCTTTTTTCTTTTTTCTTTTTTCTTTTTTCTTTTTTGACACAAGTAATGAGGCCTTTTCTGCAAGAAAAATAAGGTCTAGCTTTAGCATCAAAAATCTGATATGGATAATAAATGACTGATTTTTCTTCTCAAGAGTTTGCAAGGGTACCCTATGTAATCTTGATATTTCCTAGTGTTGAGGCCTCTTGGAAATGAGCCTCAAATACACTAGATCTTGGAGACAAAATTGCATAAGAAATTCATTAGAGATAGATGTAGAGCAGATTTTGAGAAGTTATAAATTGATTGGGGTTGTACATGCTCGGCCCTATAACCTCATATATTTTGTTTGACAAAAAATTAAGATTCACCATGCAAAAAGTGGATTGAATTTTTTTTGTAGTTTCAACACCCTTTCGGTTAAACATAATAATCTTTCAATTCATAAGTGATAAATTGTTGTGTTTTCTTTTCCAATGTACTCTCTAACATGTCTAGTTTAAATTTGTATGGTTACAATTCAAAAAAATTGATACAATTTATTAAAATGTTGTTTTTTGTTCAACTTGGAGCTAATTTCTAGAAGGTGAAAATAGGCCTTGGGCATTTAGAGATTAATCCTAAAAGCACGGGGGGGAGGTCTTTGTGGTAATCATCATTTTTGAAACCGCAAGAACAATTGGTATTAAAAAATTCAAAAGAACACAAAATTCAAAAGATGAACACAAAATTCAAAAGATGAATAGTTGCACTTTTGTCCCACACAGAAATATATACTCTGTCATCCATTGGACACTAGATGTCCGCGGCATCTTTCCTACGTTAAGTTATTACAAACTAGTTCATTTTACATTTACCTTTACTGCTCGGTTGAACTGTAGTAATATCACAATTAAACTCTCAAAATAATTAAATTTAATTCTGTTGGAAATTTGACCGGTAAAGGTTCAAAATCTTGGAATGAATTTTTTAAGAATTTGAGTAGGTTACTACAATTTCTGGATTTTACTAGAATGTTTTTGAAACTTTTTATAGAGGTCAAACAATGGTAATTTTCTTCAAATCCCCATACATGTCTTTTGCAAAATCTTTGAATATTCATGATTTTTGAATATTCATGACTTTTTTTTGGATTATTTATGATTTTCATTTGCTAATTCAACAAAAATATAGTTTTTAGGAAAAAATGCCTCCATTTATGCTGGATTGCTTATATTAACCATTTTGGGTGCTTCCACCTTAATAGCTCTTTGCACTAGAAATGGCAATTTTGAAGTGTTTTTTTGAAAGAACATAGTCACTAACTTTTGTGGGTGGATTGGATGCTATGTTCTCCCAAATGGTTGAGAACTTTATTATGAAAATGGACACACCAGCGACAAAATCCTTTCTAAAATAAATATGGTTAAAACATTATTCAGATATTCTACAGCACTCACTGCAAACGTGCAAAGCACTGTTTTTTTATTTTTATTTTTAACAAACAGAGTAACCATTGCATTAAACAAAACCCAAGTACAAGACAGCCAAGCCAGAGGCTGGACAATGAAGAGAAACGAGCACAGCAAAGCACTCTTTGACGTCCACAGTCTTCAGTACACTGGAGACGGCCGGACCTCCTTASAATCACCTTCTCTACATCACATCCTCTGTTCTCTCAACACAGACTCTAGGGCAAGAAATACAAGGCCATCACTCCAACTCTATAGAACAGATCCTGATCAATTCGCAAAACCACGCAAGAAACGATTGCAGAAGCTAACCGCAGCCTCATGTAACAATCATCTCTGCGTAGAWTWTASCTTRACTAAGAATTACAGTKTTATGTAASGGTATCCAAATAAMGCATTCTCTCTTGCATTCAGTTGAAATCCTCTTTCATTTGCTAACATGRTTATACAAAAAYCTAACCAGTGAATAATRAGGACAGTGCTCAGCGCCAAAATTGCCAATTCTGGGTATCCCTACCTTACCTCTAAAGCTCTTGTGCAGCTTAGGGAARGTAGGAARGAGCAATGTGCACAGATTMAGGCAAAGAATTTAAATCTCAACGCGAATTAGAGCTTGTTTGGAGAAAGTTCTGGAATCCTACTCTCTCATTACTATCCTTGGGGGCCATTGAGAATCGGAATGTCAGAGAAATCGGCATAATTGTATATCAAATACACGTAACCACCTCCGAAGAYTGCTAATAAGGTCAGGAGGACGGCAAACCAAAGTGGACCGCCAAATGACTTCGCCAATGCCTTTTGAATCTCGTCCACGGTGTCGTCAAATTTCGTTTCACTGACTCCAGAAGAACCTACATCCACGGAAACCATTCTTTCGGTTCGAAATTCCAAAAATACTCAACAGAAACTGCATTTCTAATTACAAGACATACATTTCTAGAAAAAATGTACAAAACGCACCGTCGATTGTAGAATTTACATCTCTACGAAACCTAAATAGAATGCATCAACAATTGTAGGATATASAGTTCTACAAAACCTGAACAAAATGCATCACCAATTGTTCAAATGTTCAGTTCTACAAAACCTAAATAAAATGCATAACWGTAGGAAGTACATTTMTACGAACCTCTCTTTGCCTTCTCGTCATCGTCTCCAGGTGCGCCAGCTTTTCTTGAAACGCTGGACAATCTTCTMGCTCGTCTATAAAATGCCGGCAAGAAGCAGTCCTGTTTTCYCAATCCTACTTTCKGCCTTYGGACATGGGAAACGGCGGGTCCRAGTYCAGCTTTCGTGATACGARAATCGCGCAGGGTCGAAGACAARAGTCCATTGCTGGATGTCCTTCCTACACAACTCACCAATGACGCCATCGCCGCAACGAATTGAAATTCTTGGTCAGAAAGYACAGCAATGCTGYGMGCGCAAACCTTCAATCTMTCAACCTAATCGCTGGGATTCTAAAACGCCAAGCATTTTCAWTGCAAAACCCAATTTGTAGCACACACTCGCGATTTCGTTGAAGTGTTTTCAAAGTGTCGCTGATGGCCAGCCAGTTGTGAAGACTCGGTTCGAGGAGCGAAGGGCGTTGTGCTTTGGGTCCTATTCCCGCAGGACGATAAGTGGAGGATAAGGTCGTGAACGAACGGAATGCGGACGTCGTCCGTCCATATCTATCGGCGTTCAATTCTGGACGGACAGGAAATGGGTTGTCAACTGTTTTGACTGGATTTAAAAAAAAAAAATACGTGTATGTAGATATATTTTTAGTGGAAGGTAGAAAGATAAATAAATAAATATATCATTTCCGTGTTTTGAAATTTAAACTAAATTGGAAGAAGAATATGAAGCGAGCAGCATGTTGCACAAAGATTTGACACATGTTAGAACAACAACAATCACAACAAGCTTCAATAGAGTAGAGACTCTCTAAATTAATAGGGCGAAGAGTGGGTCTGACTATATTATATTACTCTGTCTTTAGGCAGAACGTGCTCCATATTAACCTCTGAAAATACGTACACATGCTGTCCTATCAAGAAATTTATCAAATCGAGTGAATCTAAAAACGAGCTACTAATCTGCAGGTCTTTGGGGTATACTACATTGGAACAGCCATCGGTGACATGCGAGGTAGTTCTGGTGCGCGGGCATTTTACATGTCCACCGTTGTAGGCCGAGTGGTAAGCATTCCATATCCCCTGCCTCAAATTCCAAGTCTAAAATTCCTGAACTTCTCGAGCGTTCTGCGACAGGTTGACGCCTTGCGTCCGCATTCGCTGAAGCTTAATTGGTAGACTTCCAGTTGTAGGTGAGGTTTTGCAGCCTTTGACAGGGAAGTCAACAGTTTCAAGGCCAGTTTAGATTGCATGGGTCGAAGCAGCAAGTTTAAAATCGGAACCAACATCACTTGCACAATCAAGGTGTAGGCTACCTTTTAACCTCAGGCTTGTTGCTTCAACCTGTGCAGTATAACGTAGCCCTCCCCTTTTGATTTTGTGGTTTGTGTTTCAGGATGTGAGTCTGACAACATGCTTCATTGTGTGTAGTTTCTGTTTTTCAGTTTCTGCTGGCTTGTGGCTGCTGGCGCTGCTCAACGTGCKCTCCTCCTGGTACCTTCGTCTTTGCTGACATAGGATTGATACAATTCTGTTGTTTTTTGGCTTTCCTAATTATGCCCTCAGTGTTACATGTTTTCAGTGTGATGACGACTTGCCCTTGCCTGTACAGGTTGGAGTRGTTAACCTGTTAGGGGCGATGTCCATGTTCTTTGCCTTGCAACAAGGTTCTAGAGCAAGGGCTCTGAAGGTTTGAATATATCCAATTTCTGGATAAGAACTCAAACTCATCGAGCTCTCAGTAGGCCCATCGGTAGCAAATGGAGACTACTGCGTGCAGGCCTTTCATCAATTGCTCAGTCCTCATCTGGCGTAAGACCATTGCATGTGCAAAGATGTTTTCTTTCAGAGTCTTGAGATATGTAAAGAGGTCGGGATCTGAAGTTTCCTGCTAGCAGTATTTGCAAAGTTCCCGATGAGTTGTGTCTATCCTTGATATCATGACATTGAAAGAAAAACGTGGCAAATGGAACACTGATAGATGAACTCCACCCACAAGGGCCCAAGATTAAAGCACAAGGTGTAAGATGTAACTGATCATTGTTGCAGCCTGATTCAATACTTCGAGACCAAGTAAGAGAATTCCCACCGGGATAACCTCATAATAACCCAAGCAGGAAAAAAGTGCAATTGAATATTAAAAGCGAAGACACCCTTCGAACAGCAACAACTTTTGTACTCGGTGGAGAACGCAATGAAGTGATAATACTGATACAATAATTTCATTACCAAAATTTACTGGATGCTTCAAAACTTGACATTTTAAAGAAGACAACCTGGAAAGAGCAAATTCTCAAACAGCACATTAAAGTCGACGCCAAGTTGAGCCCACAAGTGGCCACACTCCGCTCCTCTACATAATCTTGCATTCCACAGAGTTGGAGCGACCAAGGCACCACTGTACTCTGAAATAATATGCACGTTGGTTAGGATTCTATCACAATGGGCCGTGCACCGAACCTGGAAATCTTCCGAATMAGTAAAATGCACTCCGCTTGCTCAACCCTTGCCCCCCATGAAAGGCAAAAAGCTTCGTTTCTGAGGCGCTTCCTCAATCAAGACCGCTTTCATGCTGTCCTTTTCCACTAACCTCCACGCCATTTGCTCCAGCGCCAAGCCGGCCAGCGTCGGCGGATTCTTGAGCACCAATGGGTAGCCCCGGTTGGTGCTTTTGATCACTTCCGAATCCTCGGGGATAACGCCCAGCAACGGCAAGCCCAGCATTTCTTGCACATCCAGCACCGACATCATATCCTCTCCTTTGATCATATCACTTCGCACTCTGTTCACCACCATCTTAATATCCTTAATTCCATCACACTCCAGAAGTCCCGTCACTCGATCGGCATCCCTCAAACTAGTAATATCCGGTGTAGTCACAAGAATGGCCTCTTGCGCAGGCGTGATCGCCGTGATGAACCCGGCGTCAATCCCCGCCGGACAATCGATCAATATGAAATGCGGTTGCCCCTCAGGCCGTTTCTTGAGCGCATCCACTAACCACGTGAGCGCCTTCCCTCCGAATCCCAACGGCATTTTATAACGCGGCTTATTAATACACAAAAGCTCGAAATTCGTCCACCGCTTGTCCCGAATCAATGCCTGGTCCAGTCGGCACTCGCCGTTCAGAACCTCCATCGCGGTGTAGTTCACACGATTCTCAAGACCGAGCAGCAAATCAAGATTTCGAAGACCGACATCGGCGTCAATAGCCACTACTTTGAAGTTCAACCGCGCAAGACACATTCCAAGGTTGGCAGTGGTGGTGGTTTTCCCGACTCCTCCTTTCCCTGAGGTGATCACAACCACGCGTGGWACCTCGCCCGCGAGCTCCGGTCGTCTGTTCCATTGCAACATGGCTTGTGCCACTCCCTGGCATCGCTTCCCCTGGGAACTTAATTGCCTCTCTTTCAACCTTTCCAAACCCTCGCCTACAATGTGCCCTAACCTCAATTCGCCACCATACCAATCACACCCCAARCCCGCCACATTGCTCGTCCGTCGCCCGATTCTCCTGCCCGAAGCAAGCGAAATGGAACCCACCTGAGAAGCGCGCGACATTCCAGAGCACGACGCTGTGGAAGCACGAGCAGAAGCTGCCAAAGCTCCGGTCCMTGGTCGCTCCACGCCATTGCTGAAATACCCCTGCTGCTGCTGTAATGCAGCTGAAGGCCCCGCAGCAAGCCTCATCGTTCCTTRAATGTCTCCTTCGTCTACAAACGAAATCGACACCACGTAGCTTGCATTAAAAAGACAAAGAAATGCAGCACTGGACCTGCATCCGARCAACCAAACGTCTCTCCCACAGAATTCTCTTGCGAGCTCGTGAGCTCTCTCCCACCCAGCCCAGCGTGGGTGGGTTTTAGGGCTTTACAGTAGTTAGAACCAGAGAAGCTCATTTACGTTCGTCCTCGTTCGTCCTCATCCGTCCCCGTTCGTCCCCATTCGTCCTCATTCGTCGGTAATTCACTCGCCTGGATTTTCAAAGTTCTGATGCAAATCTCCCACTGGTGTTGATTGGGGTGAAATCTTGCCACGCCACTGATTTAACCCTTAAAGGACGGACCTATCACCGCGGGGAAAGGCGGGGTGCAAAATGTAATACTTGACCGAGGGGAAAAACACTGCTCACGCACATGTTTAGCTTTGGAAAAATTGTACAAACCAATACCTCACGCTACCCAGTCAAACATAGCGAGAAGGACAGCTTGGCACAAAACACTTTCATGTGAAAATCTTTACTATCATCATAGAATTAAGCCTACCTAAAAATATGGAAGCAAGTAAAAACACTAAATTTGACTTCCAATGATGATTGAAATATGTGTGGTCACTTTCACAAATAGAACGGATGAAAACTAGCGAGTGTCCACTCACCAGATGAGATTTTAGTCATCCAAAGGACGCAAAACGTCCGCCTCGTCCTATAAGGGTTAAGGAAAATAGTGGTTGAGCTTTTGGTGAATATTTTAAAAAACTTGAGTGACTCACGACGAAGTCATTGCTAGTATCCTTTTCAAAATTAACCCCTAAGATCGCAAGGCCATTTTTCTATCAAAAACGACTCAAAATTGCCAATTATGTTGCATTCACCCAAGAAAGAATAATAACATTTTTTTCCAAAATATTTTTTTTTCGTGAGAGATGGTTTCTGCCTATCGTACCTAAAAATGGGACATTGTGTGCCATAAGTTTTACTCTTGATCACTGATTGAAATGAAAATTATATCCCCATAAACCTAATATGTTTTCCTATCTTCATAAAAAAATTCAAAAAATAATGATAAATATTGAGACTGTAGGGGCTTGCCCAAAATTCATTTTGTCCCCCGAGGAAACAATGGGACTTTGGAGGTTAAGGTAACTACACCTAATTTTGACCACTTTCTTGCATCGACTACTCTAGATTCTTTTTTAAAATGTACTCCCACTATTTATCAAAGCCTATGGTCAATATGTGAAATGCCTATTTTGTAGCACTCTCAAAATTAGTAGTTTATTCTTATGGTGTCTAAAAAATGCATCCTAAGATCATCTAGAACCTCCTTTTGACTACTAAGAAGACTCCACTAAAAGTTTTTTTAATGTAATCATGGTAATTATGATGAATTTCTTATTTGTGCAATTTTAGATGTGGTTACTTTTATAGGGGGAAGCCAGGCCCATTGAGAATTCAACAAGTCATGGCATTTACTATCCTCAATAAATTAACCTCCTTAGGCTCAATCCAAACCTAAAGACAATGAAAGTACTTTGAAACTCTATACTAGATAATTTGAATCTCCTCGATTCATGAAATTCTTTCTCTTATTTTCTATTGCTAGTACACATGATTTTTCTTGATGTTTCTTCAATAAACATTATTTAGACGAAGTATACATTTTAGAGCATTCCCCATTCATCCAATGAATAGTTGAGCATTTAGAGGTTAAAATTAAAATTGATGACACCTTTTGGTTATTGGTGTAATACACATGTTTTGCATTCTTACTCAAGTGAAATCAATGTGAACGTCCTGTGACAATAATAATAACTAGTGCTTATTTTGGAATTATACAAATTTGCAAGGGGCACTAATATGGAAGTTGATTCCTATAGTAGTGAGGTTAGTCTGTCCCTACTTTGACAAAATAATTATTTGTTTGGATGAAAGCTTTTAGCAAGCTAATATGATAATTTCTAAGAATTTCATTGCTAGTTGGAAAATGCATGCAAAACATAATTATGGCAATGTATAGTGTTGAGATGGTCACATATCACATTTAGGATAAATATGGAGTCTCTAAGACCATATCTACCTACAAACTAAAACTCCTCATGACTTTCATCTCATTAATCAAAATAGAATGATTCAAAGCTCTCCGCATATATGTAAATCTAGAGAATCAAATTCAAATTTTCATTTCTTAAAGAGGTGATTTTTAAAGAATTTGTATAAGTTGCCCGGTCTACCTTCCAAACATTGAAAATTACATATGAGTATCATGCAATAACTTTTTAACTATGTGGTCAAAAGTTATGAAAATTGTTGCACCTTAGAAGCTACTCTGCTTGGGCACATGTTCAGGGTTGCTAGCGTGCGAGCCTGGGAGCTTGGGAGCGTGGAGTAGGAACCAAAAAAAATTGAAAAAACAGGTTCAGTACCCATGACCGTGGATGTACCTAAGACCGTGTTTGTACAAAATAATTATTTTTTTGTGAATTGTTAGTTCATTTTGGTCCTAGATCTCATATTTCGAAAAAAAGACATTTATTCATTCTTGAAATTATTTATTTTGGGCCTTCGGCCGCTTCTAAATTGAATTGGTGTACATTTATTTCACTTCAATTAACCTTTCTCTAAGATTTATAATATGTTTGATGATAGTCCATTGGAATTCAGGAGCAAGAATGCAAGAGAGGGTTTAGGTTAAATGAAGCATACAACATGTAGCCATAAAGCACACAAATCCAATCATTATGAAAGTCAAAGCATAATAATTTGACTCATAAGATACGTCAATCTCATAAGTCTAAGTTGCAGTGGACTCTGTTGCAAAATCCCTATCACTAGACGAATCTGAAGTCTCTCTACCTTCGGATGCTGATCCGTCTATGAATTCTAAAACATTTAGAGCAAATGAAGGTTTACGCTGTTTGGGTTT
This sequence comes from Pleurozium schreberi, assembly GCA_006891605.1. Classification (NCBI taxonomy): domain Eukaryota; kingdom Viridiplantae; phylum Streptophyta; class Bryopsida; order Hypnales; family Hylocomiaceae; genus Pleurozium; species Pleurozium schreberi. The sequence continues at coordinate 203,145 of VACF01000161.1, forward strand.
TAGGACACCAAACTCTGCAAATGCCGAAGCTAGCTGCTCTGCATACACTGGAAGATCAAACGACTTCTCCGGACTCAAGATAAGTCTTCGCTTCTTCTTCACTGCATCCTCTGACGTCAATCCCTCACTGCTGCAAAGCCAAATAATGCAAATAATGTTAGATTTAAAATAGGCTCAAATACAATGCAAACAAAAAATAGAGAAATGGAGAAACTTACTTACTAGGTCTAGATCGTTGAACAAACTTGCGAGGTACTATGGTCATGGCGTCTGGATCCTGTGACACTACAGCTTTTGGCACTTCGGTACTTGCAACCGCTGTAATAGGAGCTTTGGTCTTCTTCATGGGTTCAAGTACGCTTGCAAAAATTGTGTTATCTGCCTCCAATGCGAGAATGTGCCGCCCTGTGGCGCGGCATGCAGTAATAGACGCACCTAACCAAAACCAAAATGAATATCATTAGATCAATGATTTTGCCTAAGAAATTGAGATTGTATATAGCCTTCATTAAATCAAAACTCACCCGTAGAGGCTGTGCAATCTAGAACCACATCCCCTTCCTCAGTAGTCCCTTCAATGATGAATTGGTAGAATCGAGCGTCCTTCTCTCGAGCCCCGCGCCAGGGCATTCAATCCATCTTGTTCATCAACATGGAATCCTCGGTGGTGTAGTTCATCAGAAGGTCGTCACGTTGAAGGTCAACTTTTGCCTTCAACATCATTCTAGAGCGCTTGAAAGAGAATTGGGATTTTCCTCTAGCGCCAAGGTCTTTCACCAAGAGGGTGATGCCAAACTTCAAAGTCTGCAATTCGGAAATCAAAACGCACATGAACAAAATTTCAACAAAAATATCAGATTCCGAACGAGAACAAAATTCTGACAACTTTATAAGATCATACCGTGGTGTCTGGATCAATGGCCGACGTCAAGTGCACGCGCTTCATGCCCATCCACTCTTTCTTCTTCACCATATTTGGGTACTCCTCACATAGTCCAGCAATGGTGCTTTTAGCATCCACACTCCAGGAATGGAACACCACAATGCATCCGTGGTCTTGCAAATGCTTCTGGGCAAAGAGAAATGCTTCATGGATCATACCGCAGTCTGGATCTGAGTTCCAGTAAGGCACGTGCTTTGGTTGAAAGAACAACCCTGGAACAGGCAGATTCTCTTGGCAGTCAAACAACATAAGATCAAATCCCGCCCACCGATTTACCACCCCATCATACACCCTTGCCTTTTCTACCACCATCTATAATGAGAGATTCACAATTCATGAGTACTTGCCACCAAGAAGGGATAATATTATACTAGTGCAATAAAGAATTATAATAAAATATAATACCACTACATTACCTTCTTGAGGAACTCCATGACCTCGGTGTAGCAATTCGGGCCTTGGATTCCTTCATTGTCAAGGACGTCCACAATGGACACATTGAGCACCAATTCCTCAGAGGTCACGTCATCGTCGTCACCAATGGATACGATTTGTGTCCCTTGAGTGACAACATCTTCGGTGAATTCCGGTAACACGGCTTTCCTCTTCATCCCGCCTTGAGATGCACTTTGCATCTCAGAGCCTTGATCCACTGCTAATGACGCGAGATCTCCACCACCACCGTCCTCCTTCTTCTTTCCTTTTGCCTTGGCCTTTTCCTCCCTCTCCTTCTTCTTCTCTTCCAACTTGGCCGTACGCTTTGCCTCCTTTTCTTTGTTCTCCAAAGCAAGTTGGATCCGAGCTGCTTTCCTCCTATCATTGTTGTCCCTCCTCGCAATGGCCCGCTCTTTCTATTTGTCAGTGAGTCCTGCAAACTCATCTACGTCCATGTCAATGGTTCCGAGGCCCTCCAAAGATTCTTTGAGCTTGACCTCCGATGGATGAACATACGAAATCGGGCAATCAATGTACCATCCGCTACTGTTCAGATGAGCAGTGGTATAGGTTCATTGTTGATTTGGCGTGTACATGCAAACCGCAGAGTTTCGATCTTTAAAGTTTAAAAGGAATTGAGGCTGGTCTTTCTTCTCAATTGCTCCATTTCCTTCAAGCTCAAACCTGAAGTATCTGTAGTGTAAGAATCAAAAGACATGAAAGAAAAATTAGAAAAACGAGGGTAGGCCTAGAACATTTTCGAATTCCATGCACTTCAGCACTTCCGTCAGAAGTCAAGGAATTCCAACATATCCAGTAATTCGGCAATGAAAAAGTACACTGTAGGACTTCAAGGGAAAGAAAATGGGGGTTCCTCAGAGCGCCTTCACATCAAGTTTCGGATCCGAGGGAGCTCTTGGAGTAACCTCTAGGACCCCCTATATTTTGTCCTCCGTTCAGTTCCAATGGCTCTTTAGGGAGACAAACAATTTCCAAGAAAACACCGGTACTTAGTGGATTCAAATTTCCAATCAACTGTGCATGGCACTAGTACTTAGTATTGGAGACATACCGGAAAATAACCCTTCGCACTGCTTGCTTTGATCCTTCAAAAGCATTGAAGTTGTCGCTTTTCTTGAAGTAATTTGCTCCTCTTAGATGAGCCATAAAACCTTAATCCCAGATCTTTGTCCGCCAACCTTCCAAATACTCCGATAGTGTCTCTGGTTCTAGTGGAACATTCATGTTGATTTTGATGTTGTCACGTTTGACCACATCCGCAAAGAAATCCAAAGCAGCATCTTCAATCTGCAGAAAAAGGAAAACATTAGGAATAATATGATGCCCAGAGCATTGCTAGAATTTGAATATTTCACAATCTCATTGAATGCTGAAGTTCGTGGTCCTAGTATGAAAACCAATTTACAGAAAAAGACTTACCCCTGCCCACCAAACACAGCGGTTCAAGAAAGGTCCAAGCAATGTCTCTGACACTGGTTTAGGGGGAAAGCATCTCGCGTCACGTGAGGGCGTGGAGGAGTTCCACCACGTCAAAAACTTGATTTTGTGAGCAGGCGTAGTGTTGCAGGTGGCTATCATTTGCAACTTCTCAAGGGTCATCTCTGAAACCTCATTGGAGCTCCAATGTTTCTCAACCTGTCCAACAATATGCAAACAATGTAGTTCAATTTTTGAACTCCAACAGAAATAAATGTAGTACAATCACAATGTGGATATCAAACTCACCTCTTTCAGAAATTCTGGCTTGTTAGTAGGATTGGCCACTGCAACCAACTTCGACATTTTCACATTAAGTTTTTCTGTCTTTTCTTTAGCTTCAACTTTCATTGCATGCGCAAGTTCCTCGGGAGATCTTTCATTCTCTGCCGTCATCTCATTGTACCTTCGAACCGCTGCATCTGCGGATTGGGCAATTTCTTGCTGCACAAGTGCAATGAGAAGTAGGCATGGAAGTTTGAATTATAAAATCCCAAAYCAAAGAAAGTAGAAAGATTAGAAAGCCGGTTCAATTGAAACAATTTCTCACCCGAAAAACAAACGATGTGAAAACCTCCRGTGGCATGGAGTACCAAGTCCTTCTACTTTTGTAGGCCGTACAACGTTTCAACTSCGATGGCCTCAACATCTCATTGAAACGCTCTATAGGGAGTAGGCCATATTTTTGAACCCTGTATAATGTGTGAACTAGATTGGTCTTCACATGAGAGTCTTTTACATTGAGATGTGATCCTCCATGAATGTGAATTAAGGATTTCAAATTTTGTTTCAAATGGAATTAATTGTGTACAAAAGAACAGATGAATCTCCGCCCTAGACAACAAAGGAAGATAATGACGGCATATAATATTTGATGGAAATTAAACACAGATGCAGGACCCAAGCAAAGCATTATTCAAATAAATGAAATCACTTGAGATGTTTTCCACCTTATCTCTTGTGTAGGATTGAGCACCTTGTGTTCTGGGAGTCTGTCCACGGAGTCCCACCATGGCTTGCCTTAGAGTTGATGGTCTTGAGGTTCCTCTAGTGTTTCCAGTAGTGGATGGTGGGCAAGCCAAAGTTCTGTGTCACCTCCTCCACGTCCGTTTCAAATTTGTAGAAACCTCTATCTATGTTGAGGAAGAGAAAATGTCGGAATCGGGTGAAGTGCAGCAGTCTGTTCCTGTTGTGAGGTCGGCAGAAGATGGAATGCATTGCTGGTATCTTACTCCTGGAAACTATAGAGTGTATGGCCTTCCTCTGTCTATGGCAAGTGCATCCACAGAAATTCGTAGTCAGCAGTCAGATAATTCCACAGTCGATATGCCGTGTAGTCCACATCCTGTCTCACGTAGTTCACAGGGACATGCTCTACCAATCCTAGATAGGACTACATTTCTTCGTGTAGTGAAAAAGGAGAGATTAGATCCAATCATAGAGTTGTCTACTGATTCCGAAGGAGAGTCTCCTAACTTAACTCCTCAAAAGCAAAGATGTTCTGTCCAGTTTGCGTCACAGAAGATAGATAATGTCAAATCTCCATCAGGAACTCCATCTAATTTGTCCTTGTCACGCCCCCCGTTGCGACCACATGTAGGGGGTCCAGCTAGCATAATGGATTGCTTGAAGAGACTAGCTACAATGCACCGCTCTCGAAATGAACTGTCGATAATGGATCTGAACACCGTTCTGCACCAATGAGTTCCGTTTCTTCCACCAGTATTTGACGGGGATCTCATATTTGAATTGCCGCCCTGTGGATCATCTTCATCTTCTTCAGCTGCCCGGAACTTGGAAGGAATGGACAAGCGGTATGATGGACATCCGTGGTGCAAGCTGGTGACCACTAACATTCACAACTCCGACAACCTCAAGTTCTGTAAGTCGTATTGTGCTGGTCATCTTGCTTGTAAGAATCCGGATTGTGATTATTTGAAAAGAGCTTGCAAGAAAAATGAAACCGAGTGGAGTGAGTGAGTGACTTTACTGTGCTTCCTTTTACTTCTACAGGTTGTCCCCCGAAGGAATCTACTCTAGTATGCAAGGTATGCAAACTTGCACCTATATGTTTGGGCGTGTGCAAGGCTAGGATATACTTTGTGTATACTGATAACCCTGAAATGACTAGGGCTGCTGTTCACTTTGGAGAGCATGGCCACCCTGTTGCTAAGGGCATGTATAGAGATTCTACTGAAATGATTTGCGGACTTATAGCGGAGCAAGTGGCCAAAACACCAACGGCCACAAACTCCGCAATTGCTCTCTCTGCTAGTAAAGACTTCCTGACAAACTACCTATTTCACAATGGAGAGGGGGAGAAGGAAATGTTGAAAGAGGAAGAAATGGAGGAGGTCATGGATCGCTTTCAATATTTGAGTAGTCCAAACATTCGCAACGTCATCTCTTCTTTCCGTTCTAACAACCGAGGAGGAATAATCGACAACATTATGACTATGAAGAAAAAGTCGAATTTTGAGTTCATACACGATAGTGTCTTCCCAGGCCAAGGCAAGGAGAAGGTATACATTTTCAAGATGCTCACGGAGGGACCAGGAAGTGGAGTAGACCTTGTAAGGCGCATGCAACCAGGAGGGGATATGCAAAATGCGTGGTTGATGTTTGACCACGTCAAGCGCGTGAAGGAGTAGACCACAATGGCCTGCCACGTGTATGATACCCAGTACAAGAAGGTGATGACCATTGCAATGTGCGATATGCAATCTGAGGACACCGAGATTCAAGTACAGTTTTGGCGGAGCTTGAATGCAGTCATGCAAACAGCACAGAGTGCCAAACCCTAACTTCAAAGGATTTATGGCAGATAGTGCTGTGGCCAATTGGAACGCCGTCCGCATTATCTATGGTAGTGGTTCCGCGAATGTCGAAATGGAGGATCGTGAGAGGACATGTTTGTTGCATTGGAGTACCTCTCTTCACAAGCATACATAGAAGTACATCAAAGAATTATTCCAGCAACAACATATATCTTTATGCAAACAATACAAAGATTCAAAGAATATGGACCAAGCAGAGACACGTTATCTTGCAATACGGTCATGGTGGCTATCCTCCGGAGCTGCCAATGAAGAAGCAATACATCATTTAGACCATTGGCTAGCTTTCTGGCATTTCCGATACAGACAATGGGGAGGCTTCATGGACATGGTGAGTGAATCTACAATTGTAATGTATATGATAGTTTTAGTTCATAAAGTATGTACAAAATATCAGGTTTTGGTGATCCACGGTTTTAGGAGCCACGGTCATGGGTCTCAAATTTTACTATAAATAGTAACTTTTTAAAACTTTTTCCAAAAAATCTCCAAAAAAAAATTTGAGGGGCCAAAAATTCAAATTTTTTGGTTCCGGGGGCTCCACGCTCACAGGCTCCATGCTCACCGCTCACAAGCTCGCCGCTCCAAGCTCGCACGCTAGCGTCGTTGGGCACATGTTTTGTATAATTTTCAAAGCTTAAAAAATACTAAAAGCCATTTTTATTGAGTTGCCCAAAAATCACTTTGTTGCCAAAAAAAATGGTGTTTGGACCTTTACGAGTTAACTTAGAAAACATAATTCACAGTTAATTCATTGGCTCTCAAATACATATTATTCACCAAACAATTGGCATTCAATTGTCGCAGCTATTGCACTCAAATTGTTGAATTGGGATTGAAAATTCACAGTGACAATTTCGGTTATACACTTATACATGATCACCAAATGACATTTGCACTAAGGAATCTCTTGCAAATTTCCAAACTCATCTTTCAATTAGTTTGTAAGTAGTCATTCTACAACCTTCCAAATTATTTGCTTTGAACATATTTGGTATATATGAATGGTATTTGTTTTCTAATTCTATATGAATGTGATCTAACTTCATGTTTTTTATGTAAGTTGGAATTTAGTAAAATCTAAATTGGTGGACAATGATAAGAAGTATTTTTTTTTGCCAGAAATTTCTTCTATTGAGGATCCTTCCAATTTGTATACGGTTGACAAAGTATATATTTGGAATGAACTTCCTAGTGCTCTAGTTTCAATTTTGAATTATTCTTTGGTGCACTATCTTCATTTAATTCCTACATGTTCACATTATGTGTGCATTTTTCTACGTTTTTCACATTAATGTGTAATATATTAATCCAGAAAGACCCTTGGGATTTCTCTATACAATCCTTGTTTAGCTTTATAACCCTTCAATTTTGATTTAACATATGACATGTGATACATTGTTATTTACAAACTATCATGATCATTAAATTACTTCTATATATTGAAAATTATTTTGTTAATGTTTTTTGATAGAATACCACCATATTTGTAATAGGCTATATGGCAAAGGACTTCAACTTTTTCTAGGGTTAATATGATTTTTACATTTGCATCAACAAGAATAATGTCTTGCACTCAAGGCGTGGATTAAGTTTGATTGTGTTTTGACCAATTCCATTACAACAATTAAGCTACCTATTGTTGTCTCAACTCTTTTTTTTGCTTTTATGGACCATGTGAATGTCATTTTGCAATAAAAGTAATTCTCATAAAATTTAATGAAAGTTTTTTTGCATTTATGATGCATGTTTTAATTGCCTCTCATGTTGTGCACTTGTTGTAAATACCTCCTTTGCCGCAACAAATTAATTGAGGATGCTTGAAGGGTGCACTTGTTTTTACTTAAAGGTGCAAATGACATTTAGCGGCCAATATCTCTACAATGTCAAATGCATTGTTTTCTTGGTAGTTGTAACTATGTTGCAATTTTGCTCACTAGCACTCTCTGATTTGACTTTTGATACAGTCAATGAGTCTTATTGAAAGTTTGTGGATCTAATCATTTAGAATCAAATAAATTTTTGGCTTCATTTTTGGAGGAGATTGATCTTTGGAGTAATCCAAGTATAGGAACCACACCTCTCATCACCTCTTTATCACTTCTTTCTCATGAAATCTTTCAATGGTGGTTATGCCCTCAAAATACATTCTCTGTTGCATTCAATACCCTTTGATCTTTTAATCTATATACTTTGATTGCATACAGTTTCAAAGTTGCTTGGATTGTTTCATAGGGACAATAATGAATTCTAGGCATGTATTTTGAATTGTTTGGTTTCTTCAAGTTGATTGTTCACCTAAAATGCTAAAGTGATGAAAAACATATGTTAGAAATTTGAGTTTCATAACATGATCATCTCTAGTTCAATCTATTTTAGTTCTTAAGTTTGTATTGTTTAACTCAATTGAGTTACATCATCAAATGGAACTACATTTATTGTTTATTTGCAAAATTTTACAAAATTTGATTCCTTTTTCGATATGCCTATTACCCAAATTGTATTTTCTTTTATCATATTTAAAGTTTGATGCCATACTATTTTCATTGTCATTCAACTTTGAATTTTCAAAATTGTTTGCCACATATCTAGATTTTATCTAAGTTTGAATAGTTAGAATATGGATTGGTCAATGCATTATTGAACTAGTGGATGAAATACAATATTGAGACCAATGGAAGCACATCATGACACAATCCTATTTGACAAAGGCAGTGTTCCCAAAACACTTAAATTACAGGAATTAGCCGGCATACTATTATCATGCTTGACCAGAGGATGTTTCTGCGAAATTTCCTTTTTTTGTTTAAAAGAACACCAAATAAATTTGTTTAAAAACGATGGAGTTTTGTCTATTCAAGGGGGCTTGTGGTAAAAGGCAACTTGCAACAAGACCTAAAACTTCATACAATACATACATTTATCTATTGCTAATTTTTGTCAACTAAATGGGTTAGAAAGGCTAATCGAATACAAAACTTGTCAAAGTATTGTGATTTTTGCTGGGAAGTGATGGATTGGTTTGTTTTGGATTCTCTTGAATGAAGATGTGTTTCAAAGTATATTATAAAAATGTGTTTTCCACAACATCATGTAGATAGTGAAACAAAGAGTGAAAATAAAATCAAACCAATACTAAAAGCAAGGCACAAACATTCAAAACAAGCCACATACATAGAAGTTCATTGACAAGGAAAATTGAACCCCACTTGCATTAAGCAAGACTGCCCAAACTTAGTATTAGTGATCTGTACACTACAAAACATACAAGCCATGTTAAAAAAAGATGTTAGAATAAACAAGTCGCTCTCCTTAGATCCAACTCCTTGATGATACCATCCATCCCACTCGCCATCTTCCGCAAATGTGTAGTTGTGCATTGCAGAGCACGACGCCTCATCAACAATCTTCAGAGCCATGCCAAAGCGCAATGTTTGGATTCACGTAGGTAGCAGAAGCAAGAGCAGCTTCACAGCTAGTTCTCATTGTTTCTTGAAACAACCCTTGTTGATTGTCCACATTTGAACCCGACAATATTTTAGAGGCAATATGAGAAGTTCCACTATCATGAAGAGGCAACCCTATATGAATTCAACAATGTTGCATGAGAATAGAAGTTTTTAAGCACAAACAAATGGTATCCAAAGTTTTCTTCAATTCCTAGTTGCTTCCACTATTGCGGATAGATAATGTCAAAGGCATCCAATAACTCTTGTTGCGGGAACTGCCGATCCAATTAATCAGAAGCCAATTAGGCAATCTATGCCAAATAGTGCAGGAAAATGTAGTCAATAAACCAAGTGGATATTTAAAGGCCAAAAGACTCAAAGCACCTAAAATACCTTAAAACACAAGTACTGATACAAAACAAAAGAAGCGGTACAGGAATTACAACTTATAAGTGCACTTCAGCTGTAACAAACACTTGTTCAAAAGACACTAAAACAACAAAGAGAAAAAAACAAAATTCCAAAAAACGACACCAAATTGTCGCTACCCAAAGCCTGTCTTCTCATTCTTGTGTATAGTTCAATACTGAAGCCTACGTGCACCAAGGACCACTAAACAAACACCAAAACAATAAAGCAAAAAAAACTAAACCACAGGAATACTTTAGACCACTGAATGGAACAATAGACAAGCAAAGGGAAAATGATACAAAAAAATGAAAAACAAAAAAAATGGGGAATAAAGTGATATACCTGCAAACTGCCGTTGAATACTTCATGGGTGCACAAGAAGTCCTCCGTCACGAACAGGTGGCCCCCGTCACTTTGCAATGGCAACGTGCAAATACTTCGGTAATGCGAAAGTTGAAGAGAAGGTGGGAAACACCATGCCGCCTCTCCATCTGCCTCCACTCCATCGGGATATCAGAACAAGATAGAGAGATGAGCTGCTCATAAAGCTTGAATTCTGGTGTCAAGAACGTTGTGTTGTCATCCACAAACATTTTGGCCAGGTTGGCTTAACAAACTTTTATGGACTGCATGAAGTCACATATGAAGATGTCACGCGCATGTGAAAATTTTATGAGGCAATGGATATAATTCAACATACTAATGAAGCATGTTAAGGACAAGAGAACCACAATATTGCCATTGGGATTAGTGCGTTTCAATTTCATCTTAAAGATATCAATAATTTAGATTTTTGTTCTATCTTCTACCTCCTTCTACTTAAAGAAGAAGAATTTAGTTTTTTTGTATAAATTTAGTTTTGTCCATAATCAAAACTCGATTCTCCACCATATAGATTTAGGGCACAAAATTTTGTAGCGTAAAAAACTAAAGTTTAAAAGGTTCAAAGTCAAATAATACTTCTTTTTTCCACTTTAAACGCAGATGTCTTGCAATCTGTGCAGTCAAATTTCTGAAATTTTTACCACATATTTTCATACTAGTTAAGTGTAAGATCCTATGGTTAGATGTGCCAAAAAAAAATTCAAATTTTTTTACTCTTTGCTATAAAATTGGCAGATTTGAGTTTATTTTTTTTTTGAGAAAAAAGGCCTTGGTCCTTTAAGGGTTAAAATACTTAAGTACCAATATAAAAGAGACATTTGAAAATCTTAATAAATACTTTTTTTTATTAAAAGCATATGGAAAATAAGTTAATGTGTTACAAAATGGAGGAAGAAGGCCAAAAATGTAGTCTTTGGGAACATTAAAAAAATTATAATAAAAAAATCAAATTCATAAAAAAATATTTTCTAAGTAAGTCATCCAGTCTTTCAAAGGGGATTTTAGTATCCTCAAATCCACAATTTGATTAAGGGAACTTGATGGGAGGTATTTCACCTTGCAATAGGCCGGAGGTATTTCAAGCGCACTCAATGGGATCGAACTTTAGTCTCCAAGATGACATAGTTGAACATGAACTAGGAGACCACACGGGCTTCAATGCACTCGACAAGATTAGAAAGGTATTCATGTATCAAAATTGTTGTGAGCCCACATTACATAGGAGCCCACAATAGGTGTTGGCAATGTAAAACAAGGTTGTTAAACATGCTTGTGGCATAATAAATGTATATCCTTAAATTACTAATAAATTAGAAGGTCTATCTGTTTTGAGCCTTAAATTGTGAAACAACACCTTTTTTCACTTTGATCACTTTGACTTACAATTAAAGACCAAATATATTTCTTCAAAGCTCCAAGTAAATGCCACATCATCAAAAAAAACTTTGAAATCTATTTTTTTTTTTAATTTTCTATATTCTATCTTCTCTCTATTTCCTAGTATACTTATTAAGATATTCTTCAATGTCAAGCAAGTGAAAGGGTGCAATAACCTTCATTTTATACCTCTTCTAGTTTCAAGTGAAATATATTTTTAAAGTCAAGTTATATTGAAGAGTTCATAAGAAAGTGGTTCATTGTTTAGGTTTTGCTTACAAAGATTTCATCAAAAGTTGTTGAATTCGATCCAAACTCTTACATACTATATGTATCATACATTGAAGTTGTATTTACTAAACGTTTTTAATGTTTGTTGGTTTTAAAATCAATTTGAAAGACATTTCACACTAATTAAAATTTGGTGGTCATTGATTACTTTTCGAAAGTAAAAATAAAATTGACTAAACATTTTAAATGTTTGTTGATTTGTTGGTTGGAGATCACTTGAAAAACATTTTATACTAATGAAAAATTTGTGGTCATTGATTCCTTTTCAAAAGTTGAAATAAAATTGGAAGAACTTACAACGTGAGAACAAATGAGGAATTCATTAAAAAATTAGTCTAAAAAAACATCTGGCCTTGTTACGAGGTGAATTTAAGTATCCTCAAATCCACAATTGGATCAAGGAAACTTGAATTCATCACGTAACCGGCTTGAAGTATCTCAAGCACATCGGAAGGAATCGAACCTTAGTCTCTAGGTTGACATAATTAGCCATGGACCAGGAGACCATCCGCGGGCTTTGATGTACTTATCAAGATCGCAAAAGTATTCATATAATATGAACTGTCACTAGCCCGTAGTACACAACCATCGAAGGATGCTAGCAATGTAGAACAAGCCTATATCCCGTGAGGGATATGAGGGGTACTTGTAACATAGTAAATGTTTATCTTTTAATTTACTAAAAATGTAGAAGGAGTCTAGCCATTTTGAACCTTAACTGTGGTGAAATGAAAACTTAGAATTCACTTTTGAGCACTTTCAGCCAACATTTAAGAATTGATATAACTCTTCAAATTTCCAAGGGTCTCAGCAAGTTCCCCTTCATCAAAAAAAAATTTAAATATATTTTTTGAAACATTTTCCTATCTTCTATCCCTTACTATTTCCTAGTCCACTTGCTCTTTAACCCCTAAAGTCCCGTTGTCCCTATGGGGGACAAAATGGATTTCGGGCTAGGTTTCTATGAGCTCAATTTTTGGAGAAACCTTTTGAAACTTTTTCATGACATAGATAAACTTATTAGCTTTTTGGAAATATAATTTTTATTTCAATCGGTGTCCGGGAGTAAAAGTTATGACACAATAACCTCAAAATGGGGGAGAGCGGGCAATAAAAAAAAATCCACAAAAAAATAAAAAATAAAAATTTAATATTTTTTTCCTCATAGATTATTTTTTAGTCTAAATGCGAAGCTTTGATTTATTCCATTTGGATTAGTGATGTGAAAGTTATGGAGCTTCTTATTTTGCGGGCAATTCGAGCATCTTCATGAAAAAAAACTTTTTCTTCCACTTTGAATGCTAATATCTTTCAATCTATACGGTCAAATATCACGAAATTTTTACAACATGCTCTGAGACAAGTGTAGCACAAGATCCTATGGTCAGATTCTTAAAAAATTATTTTTTTGTTTATTTGAGGAGCTGCAACAATTTTGAGTGGTTTTTGACAGAAAAATGGCCTTGGGACTTTCGGGGATATTGTCAAGGAGGTGAAAGGGTGAATTAACCTTCTTTGTATGCCTTTTCTAGTTTTGGATGAAAGATGACTCTAAAGTAAATTATGTTGAAGAATTCAAAAGAGATCATTTAAAGTTGATAAGTGATTTGTTGTTTAGATTTAGGTTACTAAACTTTCATAAAAGTTGTTGATTTGATCCCACCTTTTATGTATTATACACTCATATATCATGTATTAAAGACATTACAAACAAAACAAGATGAATGTTTGTGGTTTTTGTGGTTTTTAGAGCACTTTAAAAAACATTTTATATCAATGAGAAATTGATGGTTATTGATTTTTCTTTAGAGGGAGAAATAAAATTATAGGAATATACAACACAAGAATTATATATATATAAGTGTGTGTATGTGTGTGATTATATGAAGAATTATAGCATTGTGGCAATCAATAGTGTTGTATTCAATTTCCAAAATTAATAAAATTAATTTATTACATTTGCATAAAACTTGTTTTTGACATATAAAAATGCCATTATAATTAAATAGAATGAATTTTGTGTTGACATTTGTACCAATTAATTGTTGATAGTATTAATAATCTTGAAACCAATTGCTATATACATACTAGAATGTCATTGTTCAACCCCTCAAGGACGAAGGGAACACAATGTACCATCTAATTTTCAATGGCAAATTCTCGGTAGGGTGAAACAAATCTCAATATTTTTTGGAGTAGGATCTTGTAGAGCAACAAATTGACATACGTGTTGCAATTTAAGATTTTTCATTATTTCAATGGAAGAAGAATTTAAAATTGCATTTAACAAATGTAATCTAATAAAAAAAGGAGCAAACTTAATCTTCTTCCAATGAAAGGAATAGTAGCCTTGGAAAAAACATTCATGGACATTTCAAGTCTTTACTGTGTATAAACAAATTGGTCTAGAGAATTTTTTTTCAAATTTTTAATTTTAGTAAACCAATAAACCCAAGGTTCAATATAGATTGATGAAGAAAAAAAATAATAGAATGATTTTAAAACTTTGAAAATGTTCCAAGCAATATGCTAATGATAACAATTGTTAAGTTTAAAAAATGGAGCCATATATAATAATTATTTTTTTATAGGATCCAATTTGGCCAATTTTGGCTTTCTACTTCTTCTATTTGAAAATGTATAAAAATTTGAGACATATTTTCTTTTCTTGTTTTTTCAAATAAAATAACACTACATTTGCCTTAGATTACAATAGGCAATTTTCCCGGGGAGATCACTCCTTGTAATTTAAGGTATATACCTGAGTTAAGAGGGTATATGATGTGGGGCTATTTACCTTAATTATTTTATTTAAGATGACCCTATTTTTACATAAAAAACTACTAGAGGCATATTTTTGATACCCTATGTTTTTATAAGTTCATTCATGAGGTTTTTAAATGGGGCTATCTTACATATAAAATTTATGTGTCCAATTTTTTCCCACCACATCTTTCTTTACAAATTTTTCCTTTCCTCTACTACATACATATATAGGAAATACACCATGAAACCAACAACAACCAATTTAATTCTAGTGCCATTGACCAAGTGGCGGTTCATACCCTCTAATGGACAATTCTCTTGAAAGGACAATTGAAAATCCATGTAGGTCCTATAAAGTCAATTTTGATGTTCACAAATTTTTGGGACAGATGTGAACATTTATCCTCTTATTGGAAATATGATTTTTTCCAATTGAATGCCTAAATTAAAAGTTATGCTAACTTGAATTTTTTTGGCAACTCACGCAACTAGAWTATCTTTTGCAAAGATGCTCATCAATTTTTGAAATTTGGCATGCATACAAATAATAAAWTGTAGGATATGATTGTCAAAAAAATTTAGTTCTCAAATCACATTCTAAGAGGAGTCAAACTTTGTTAGGTATGTGGAGGTGGCTTCAAAGAAAACGTAATCCTTTAACTTCAAGTCCTATGAACTTGCAATCTATAAAGTCGAATTTCTTGAAATTTTTCCCACATATTTCAAATGTTTGTCTCTAATTTTTAACCATTTGAATTTCAAATATAAAATTTCCTCATTCCACAAGAAATCATCATAAAATGACTAGAATATTAGTTATATTACCAAAGCACTTAACTTCCTTGCATTGCAAATTGATGTATAATAAGCTAGACTCCATATTTGCTTTTGAATTTTTTCATGAGTGAACCTAGCATCATATACTTATGAATGTTTGAAATCTTCCTTTTTGCACAGTAGAAAATTTTTATCTCAAGAAGAATCAAGGTTTGTTGACCCTATTTTGTAGGAATGAAGAGAGTTTTTTTTCTCACTTCAAAGTTCAAACGTTATAATATGATTTTCAATCTACATGGTCAAATGGGCTAAAACAATTTCCTTGCATTTCTTTACTTTTTTAATACACTTTTTTACAATTGGAACTTAAAAAAAATTATTTTAGACAATGCATCAAAAATTGGCAATTTGGGACTTTTTCTCTTCCAAAACAGCCTCCAACCTTCATGGGTTAATAAGAAGTTTACCATTGAAAACTTTCAAATCTCTATTGAAATTATCCTATGAAGATTTTGTCAATAGGAGTGTATTTAACACATACATCTTCATAGATTGAAGTTAAATGGACTATAAACTCTATCTACATATGGTACAATTTTTAATTTGTTGAATTCACTCAAGTGAACTTTTCTACAAGCCTCCCTATTTTTTAATGTCCCACTTGTGATCAATGTCTTACATTTATGCTTAGTTTTTTGATATATACACTACTTGTACAATGGCACAATTTTGGTCAACTACCTTTCATCCATTTAAATTATTTGTCTACATCTATAATTACTCATTATACTATGAAAATTTTGCATTCTCCCAAGGCTAACTTATTAATAAAAATTCCTACTACAAGGTGATTTAATGCACCCTAATTTATATATAATAGAGTATGTAATATTTCAAGGACCCTCTATTAGCCCTACATATTGTATAAAAATTTTCCCCTTTAAATTAAATGCACCCTGTCTTTTAACTCACGTAGTTTTCTAAAAATCAAGATTGATCTCCCCGGGGCAATTTTGGGTGGTGGTGGTGGTGTAAAAAATCTTTCTTCGTCTTCTTATAATTTTTCTTCCACAAAATTTTGTGTTTCTTGCCTATAACATTGATCATATGAAATTGTGATAAACTAAAAATCCAAATGTCAATATTTTCCAAAATTTATTCAATGAGTATACTAGACAAAGCAGTGTTTATTTTTGTTCAATAAAGATTAAAAGCTTCAAGCACATCCATGCACGAAAAAATATCAAAGTGGGACAATTCATTGAAAGCGTCTAATGTAGAAAAAATTATGGGCCTTGAGGGGTTAAAACCCTCCTCGTCCACCACTTTTGTTTATCATTAATCCACCTCTCTCACCAATATGCTTTCATCTAGTCATGTTTCCATCCTTGGTCTCAATTCCCCGTCGTCGGTAGTTTGCATTTTAACTCTTGAGAGTGTGTGGATTGTAGAGTGTGGAGTGCACTTAAAATTAGTTGAAGCATTGTATTTCTACATTCATCCATCTTTAGAACCAAATAACACTTTTCAAACATATTTATATACTTTTCATTCTATTTTGGTGACTTCATTCATAGTTTAAATAGAAATGGAAATTTTGGTCTAAAACAAATCACTTTCATCTAGGAATTAATAAAATATTATTTTCAATTGGTACAATTTTACCCTGTGGTACCAAAAAAATGTGTGGAAAATCTTTTTTTTGTATGGAAGGAATTGTCGATTTTGTTTTTTGTGTGAAAACAAATGGATGTTGAAGGGTGTTTATTCTTAATTCTTACAATAAAATGGACAAGATCAATCATATTTTGTGGACTAAACTTTTACTTGGATGCTTGGATAGGCTTTAATATTTTAAGGCGATGGATTCTCATCATATGACAATATAAGAGGGCCTAAAATGATGGCTTATACTTAAGAAATGATTACTTTTGATAATTCATCCTAGTTGAAGAAAACTATGAATGGTATGCCTAGTAGGCCAATTGTACCCACATAAACCAGCATAAACCAAGCATGGAAATTTTAGAATAAGGAATACAAAGATTGAAAGATGAAAACATAAAGAAAACTCATTTGTTCCTCAAAGTCATGATTCAAATTATCATGTATTTTAGTTATAGAAATCTCGCCATTCTATAATCAATCTCACAATCATGGAGGTTGAGTACGTTGTATAAGGTAATTTGACCTAATCCCAACCCCTTCCTAAATCCAATCCCTAGACTTTTGCTTAAAATGTATTCCTTCTATTCATGAAAGCCCTAGCCTATTTTGGGACATTCCTATTTGTGGCATTGAAATTCAATATTTTTTCATTCAATATCTGAAAAATGTGTAGGAAGAGAATCTAAAATCGTCTTCTGACTTCTAACAAGATCCAACATTAGTAAAAATCTGGGTCTTGAAAGGGGTCGCTTTACAACGCAGCACAGTAATAATACAGAAAAAAATTTCAAAATTTCAAAAATTAAAAAATACACTACAAAAAAAAATTGAAAATTGCCATATCCGACGTGGTTGATTTAGTGCCCCGTAATTTCAGGAAAAAAAAATGAAAAATGAAAAATATTTTTTATCCGTAATTGCACCACTGCGGCAGCAAGCTTGCGGTCACTTTGAGGGTTCAAATTTTTTCCAATGTGAAGAAAATTAGGCAATTTAGTAATAAGAACATTGCTCAATTGCTTATTGAGATGCATATAGGATTATGATCTTAGTTGATTGTAACTTTGTAATATTGTAGCATCAAAGCTACACAATAACTTAACCTTTGACTAAATTTTCTTGGATCAAAAATTACAAATTACTTCAAAAATTGCCAAAAATATTGCAACCTCTCAAAATTTTATAAATCAAATTTTATCCACCTCTCAAAATAGATTTATAAATCAAAATTTATCCACTTGTTAGGTTTGGTAAGTCCAAGAATATATTCTTGATTGGTATGTTAGGGACTTGCCTAAACAAATTTGGCTCTAAATGTAATGTACGTGTGAAATATGAGCAAACAATGAAAAGCACACTATTTTTGCATGATTGCTCGAGCTTTTGATATTGTAGAATTGTCAAGCTTTTGAGCTGCATTAGTCAAGTTCCACATTAAAAAAAGATCTAAAGACTTTAGGTTTGAATAGAGCCTCAATTCAAGAAATGAAAGAAGTATGCAAATTATCAAAGAAAAATAGTGTTGTGCTCCACTTGCCCGAATTTGAGGTCAAAACAAAATAGAACTAGGCAACTTTTTCATCAACTATTAGATCTTTATAAAAACAAGATTCCCTAAACGATTGTTTTGTTTTCCAATCTTAAGGAAACAAAATAGAAAAAAAAACACAAATCTGATAAGTCACTTTGGATGCCCCAAACACTCAAAACTATGTCAGATTTCAACGCGCTTTTATCAGGGTGTGATGCATTTTGACGGCCATGGTGAACTAAGCCCTTCATTGCCCCTTTCTTTAAGCCAAGAGAAAACATTGGAATTCTTTTATTTTCCACAAGTGATCAAATTTGCAAATTTTGAATTTATATTTGCAATCAGGGAACATTGGAATTTTTTTAAGTGCCACAAATGATCAAATTTGCAAATTTTGAATTCATATTTGCAATCAAGGGCCACAACGTAACCAAGGCACGTGAAGAATTACAAAATTGACGCGGCACAAAATAGGGGGAAATTTTAACATTAACCTTCTGGGAGGGGCAATAAGGAGGTCAGATCGTCCTACCCATTATGACTAATGTACAAATGCACAATATTGCACAATATGGCAAGAGAGCTAGGGCATCAATTTCTTTTAATTTCTTCCTTTCAAATGGCTTCAACCTATTTCACTATAACAATCATAAATGTAGTAAATGTAGTACACCACCCCACCATTGATATTGAGATATTGAGAAATTTTCAACTCAACTACATCTTTTTCATCCACCACATAGTATTTTACACGACCTGCATGTCTTTCTAAATTTCTTTAAAATTTTTTTTATATAAAGACCTCATTAGGTGAATGTGCACGTAGTATTAGTGGTGATTTAGCTACCGAAGTCCCATGGTACTTTGAGAACCTATGTCCTACAGTGCAATTATTCCTTCAAAGTAAATAGTCTATCAATGAAATAAATGACCATCCAATAATACAATGGTTTCCATTTGTTATCAAAAATAAATAAATAAATAAATGACCATCCGATAATTCATTTCTAAATATTTCAAGGGCAATCTTATTTTCCTCTTGAGTCTTGTGTTTAGAAAAGCTTTGCAACAAGCTGAAATAATCTGAGCTCACAAACATGAGCTCAAAAAAAATGAAGACTTATAATAGACCTTATTTATGCCCTGTGATTATTTGAGCCACTTTACAGCTACCACGTACCAATAGAGTACACTTGAACTTTTAAAATATGCAAGGTAGTTGACCCAATTTGCACCACAATTCAAAAGCCACCGTATTTGCACCGCTGTGAAAACATAAACATTTGTACATTTGAAACTTCCAATTGTACAATTGATATAGAATGGCCATAAAGTAATGTGCCTACTATCACATGGCACAACTAGGTTCTCATACCTTACTACTAAAACAGTGGATTAAAAAGGGTGACTTGTGAATTGTGAAAAAAAAGGGGTATCTTACCTTCAAAGTAAAGTACAAACACCCGGAGCCAACACTGCGGCCCTAGTCCCAACATGGTCAGCAGTTTCTAACGTGATATCAGATTAACCCCATCCATCAGACCCATGTGAATCTGAAAACTTTCCTACACTACATTGGGTAAGATTATTATATGATGATATTCTTAATACAAGAGGGCTCTAACGCACCAAACAATGAAATACTTCGAAACTGTATGCGGAAATTCTGCAGGCTCCACTTATCATTGGAAAATGTTCTGGTACCAGAGTCTACAACCTCCTAATCAGTATTAATATCCACCCGTTGTCTAAGACTAATTTTGGTCCATACCTCATCAAAACTGAAATCCCTGTCTTTGGTACACCAGAAGTCCACCATGAAGCTCCGAGTTGGCAACAGCTTCACCAGCTCCGGCAATACCAAAACTAAACCTGTGACGTTTTACTAAACACAATTGTCCTGTTGGACCGCCGCCTAAAGGAATCCAAAGGTCAATACAGGATGATACATTCAAAATCTCCACCAACAAGCATCTACAAGAAGGACTGATTACTGCACACTAAGTTAAGAGTCGGCATCAGGTATAAACTCCTAAAAGTTACTCATAAATTGATCCACCTTATAAATTATGACTGCAAAAAACTCATGGAAAGAACGATTCACACCTGCAATGCGAAACACGACGAGCACTTTATAAACAAATCGAGACCTACCACTTGCCCTAGTCAATCCCCTGGCACGAGGGTTCTAGGGCTCGACACTGGCTCCATTGGGCCTGGCAAAAGTGGCTCTCAATACAGACCTAATGTATGTCAAATGAACACAAAAGTAATGTTCACAAACCTCAACCTGGATACCTCATGGTACCCCAGGTACACGATCTTCGACATCGTGATCGAGACGTGCTACTCGTGTGCTCTATTTCTACACTCGCTACTAGCTATGGTACACAATTGGCATGCCTTCCAACTCCTATCAGCTAGAACCTGAAATGACCCTGCAGGTCACCAAACGCAGGAAAATCAAAGGTTACCTTCCGATAACAACTGAAAGCACATGCGCAAAGTCCTCTTGAAAAAAATCTATGAGCCTTAATATAACAGCTTTACCGGCACTCCTTCAATAGATACATGGAGGGGCTGAATTGATCGCAGCCACTTCCTCCCAACACGTGGCCGTCGTCTCCGACAGAATTCAAACCCAGCGTTGACGCTCCCCGGACAGGGGTGCGAGCGATGCCGTGCTCGGGTGATGGCTACACGAAGAACAATAATCAAAGGTCAAAATCAGCTCATTGACAACACCAAGTCTCGGCAATAAATTAACAGGAACACAAAAAGAACTCACATCTGCAGTGTTCCATGGCTTACCAACAGCCAGTTCATATGCGTGGAACCCCCATTCTCCATTTCGGAGGACATCCTCCTGTTCTCCTTCGTATCATCACCTCTCCGACTCGAACTCGGCCGCAGCCGATATCCGGACAGGGGAGAAGGCATCGGCAGGCCCAGAGAATGCTTCGACACTAAGTCCTCCGACTCACTCAAGGCAGCGGGGTTGTGTTCATTATTGTGACGCATCAGGCCGAGAGCATCATCAACGCCATCTTCCGGAGGAACTTCCAAGCCCTGCACAACACAATTCGTCGAGTCATCAATTTCGAAGACAGTGGTCATACTGGCCCTCTCACTCTCAAGGTCAGTTACGAYCCCGGACCGCACTAAATCATTAAAAGCTTCTAGCAGTATCTCAGACTAACGAGAACCGCTCGAAGGGACCATTCCCAACTCTCAACAACGTACTCCGTAGTCAGCTAAAATAACTACAACGCACTACCACAAAAGGACTATTCACACACACAATCACTTCCACGAACAAAAAACAGGAGGAACTTACATCCATAAAAGACAGCGATCCTTCCTTCTGAGCAGACGGAAACGGATCCAACCTCCACGGAGACCTCCAATTCGCTGTGGGAGATGCAAATCTCGGAGACGTGAATCTCGGAGACGCAAATCTGACATCACCCTCATTCACGTCAACCATAGTAAACAAATAGATGGACAAAAAAAAGGATAGTGACCCACAGCCTCTGTTCCAGACATGCGAAACATGCTCAATAAACTCAAAGCCATTCGGTAGCTACGACCACAGCAACAGCGTACCCAGAGTCAAGCTGTCCCATCAAAATGAGGCGAAATGAAAGGTCCTAGTTAACAAGATCAGCCATCGGAAATATGGCTCCGCAAAATATGCACTCACATGTTGGCAGTGTCAAAGTCTTGCAGCCAATCCTTCCCAGGGGTCTGCTGAAGAACGGTCACGCCAGGGCTGAAACACGCCGCCATGGCACATGTCACGGAGCCCCACGCGCTGAACGTCGCCGCGTTACCAGGAGACATTAACTCCCTCCTCTCGGAAGCTTTAGACAAAACAGGGACTCCAACCGCGTCTCCAGAAACCACAGCGCTGCCGTCGCTGGAAGACCTTACTTCCGCTAAACCCTGTTTACCTGGAATCACAGAAACCTCGTGACTTTCTGTAACGCCATGCGACGAACTACCTCCCACTGAAAAACGCGCGGGTCCTGGCCCAGTCTGTCCGTTCAGTTGCTGCTCCGTCAGTACAGAACCATCCTGCTGGAAACGGAATACCATCACACCATCAGAAAAACGTTGCTCGCCCCGCAAACACATTCGCACCGAACGCAACACCAACAACACGTGCACCAACCTTCTAGGCCATATAATAAAACAAAAAAATACTCACAACCAAAACTCTCAATATTCACGGTCAACGCCATCCAAGTTCCTCTCATCACCAAAATCCCTCGAATCCCCAAAATCTCCAACAGTACCTTCAATGCTGGGGTCCCGCTCTCCCGTCGCGACCCAATGCTGTACTCTCCACGGGATCCATGAGATCGGCCCCTCTTGTTGATCTTACCGCCAACACTCTCACGCGGTCTAAAGCCACACGCACCTCCCTCACTGCCATCCCGACCAGAGAAACCAACACAACCAACACCAACGGCGCTGTCCGTCGTGCACTCGAGAGACTCATTGCCGCGACTCGGACGAGAATCGCTCCTGCTCACGTCGCCTTCCACCTTGGTCCCCAATTTGCTCGGGGGTGGAGAAGCGAACAAAGCAGTACGGGCCTGACAGGACGACTGAAGAACGCCGGATTTCGAAGATTTCTCACCCGCATTCGCATCGGCAACTCCTCCAACACCCT
Source organism: Pleurozium schreberi (assembly GCA_006891605.1). NCBI lineage: Eukaryota > Viridiplantae > Streptophyta > Bryopsida > Hypnales > Hylocomiaceae > Pleurozium > Pleurozium schreberi. Next base: position 226,189 of record VACF01000161.1, read on the forward strand.
TCGCATGCAAGCCACCCGAGCCAGACGAAGGCCCTGCACTGCTCACCACCTCTTTGAACTTCGCGTCGAGCTTCTCCCCACTCGTACCCGTCTTCGAGGGGAGCAACAGCTGACGGGGCCTTTTCCGGAGGATGGAAGGCGAACCGCTGAAACTACGCGCGGCACTGCGAAGTTTAGACTGAGGGCTCTTGCCTTGGAAAGGGGACTGCTGCAGGAAACTCGGGGGAGTGATGCAGTTGCCAGCAGGCATGATATGACGAACGCCAAGAGGGCTGTACGCCTGAAGGGAACTCACCAAGTCGTAACTCATGAACGGAGAATCCAGCAAGCGGGGAGCTTCGTAAAACAGACCATCCGCGCCATCCATCAACCCACTGCGGTCATCGCGGTCCACAAGGTCATCCTCCGTCAGCATGGGCGAGCCTAACTGGAAGTCGTTCGCAGGATCCACCCCGTCCCGGAGGGTATCGTCCGCGTATTCCGATAAGGACTGCTCCCGACCCTCCTCAGCCTGAGAAACACAAGGGGCAGACGCTCCGGAGTCTTCAACACCATGCTCGGCCTCACTGCGCTGGCTTGGATCGCAGTCTCTCATGGCCTCGAAGCTGTGCTGCATCGACCCCATCATCGCCAAGGTCTCGCCACCACTCGATACCACTCGACCGTTGAAACAAGACATCGACTGCACGTGGCTCCCCGAGGCCATACCCATGTTCGTCGAAGCGAAGAGCGAACCCAAATTCGGAAGAGGAACTGACATGGCCGAGCTCAAATACGCTTGGGAGCTGGACTCAGGCGCCGGGCACACCAGAGGGAAAGAGTTCGAAAAAGAAGGAAGTCGGGTCAGCTCAATGCCCGACACCTCAGTCCTCAGTCCTCAATGGCTGATTGGCTGGCATTGGACTCGGAATGTCGACTTTTTTTTTATAATAAATTACCATCAAAAGGGGACTTGTTATTTCTAATTATTGTAGGAGGCTCGAACTTCGACTGGGCATTTTGAACCGAACATGAAACAGAGGTACATTTTGCTTTCTTCAATTTACAAAAATGTACAAAATGTGTACATTTTAGGAGGTGGTCGCTTTTAGAGCCCCATGGCATTTTAACTTCGAAATTTCATAACTAATCCCACAAAGCTCCAAAAAATATGAAACAACTTGAGCCTCATGTTATTTCCATTTGTCTTTCAACAAAAATTTACTGAAAAATATTTCAAGATGTTTTACCTCCCCAAAATTTAGTTTCAGTGCTTAGATGGTCGCTTTGTGGACCTCCTACCTTAAGTTAAGTTACATCACATTTGAATGGGTTCAGTTCATCAGGCAAAGACCAAATCAACGTTTAAGAGTTAAAAGACTTCATAGCTATGGGATGGCAACCCATTTCCAAATATTTGAGCAATTAGACATATCTACCAACACTCAATGTTGAAGGAAAAAAAATTCCTTGTGTAGGGGAATTAAATTCAAAAGATATTTCAAATATTTTTACATTTTTCTTGTCTGAAGTGAAATTACTATCAATTTTTTTCATGAAGATTTTGAAATACCTATTCTTGATATATAGGTCATTCTATTTCCAATCATAGGTTGTTACAAAATTGATGAGAGTGATAATTAGGGCTTTCAATGTACACAAAGTGATAATTCTATGCTTCCAATATACCCTTTTTGACCTTTATGTTGCTCTAGCTAGTATATGTCAGTTGTGAGCAATAATGTAAACCACAATTGATTGAAAATACTATAACTTATACTGTGAAAATGGAGGGGACAAAAATTGGTCTCCTACTCTACCATACATAAAGGTCTAATTCAGCACTCTAGTGTCAAAATTGAATTTACACATTAGATTCCCAAATGGGCATGTTACCTTACACCAACGACAAAATGACATGTGGGACTTTTTCAGCAAAAATGATGTAATTATTTTTTAATTGAYCTCTGCATAGGAAAAAGAAGAACCAGGGTAACTTTGCTTGTATCACCATGAAAAAGTTTGTTGGCATAAGGTATTAGAATATCTAAGACATATAACATAAACTTAAGATGCTTTCATTCATTTATTGTTCAAAATTGGACACTTGGTCTTTAATACCTGAACATCAAAGCTGATGTTTTTTCGATGTAGAGAAAGACCAAGAGTCTTGGAAGAGCTCAATCATTAAACTTTATAACTTTTGTATCTATAAAGTGGGTTCTCTCTAAAACTACACATCCACAAAATGATCTACAAAAATTTCAAGCATGTGGACAACTTGTGTAGGAAAAAAAATCCAAAGAAGCACCAGTAAATTTGAAATCTTTTATCTTGTAATCTGTGTGAGAGAAATTTTTGGAATTTTTACCGCATGTTTTCTTGCATGTTTTTAAGTCAACATACTACAAGATCCTATGGTTGTATGTGACAAAAAAAATTCTTGCAAAAGTTTGATACATGTACTAAAAATGGCAATTTCAGAGCATTTTCAATAAAAACATAGTTATGGAACTTAAGGGGTTAAATTTTATTGCTAAATTTAGTATTGGTATTTAAGTATGGGTACAATGTTTGAAACCTTATAATGTTAAGCATTGGTCATAATTTACAAATTTTGTTTAAAATTTTGTTAATATGTTCTTCTAGTGTGCACTTTATAAGACACATCTTCACATTTTTGGGATTTCTCTTAACTTGTGGATTTTAAGGGGCTAAATGCAAAAGTTGTAGTATAGTTATTCTTTTTTATAAGCTTTGAAAGATGAAAATTTAACCTTTGGAAAGAATTTGGTTAATGTTTTAGACATTATAATCATGTAGTCAATGGTGATTTTCATTTCAAAATTTTAGGAAGACATCCTTGAACAAAAATAATTAGTAGATCTTGTGACTAGATATATAGACTATAAAAAAATAAAAATAAATAAAGATTTTATTGTTGCTTTTTGGATATATATTTTGAAGTACTTATGAGCCTCAAGCCATAGCCGTTTACTTTAGCTTAAAAATACAAATCCACCTTTCTAAGAAAATTTTGATTTGACCTGATTTTATAGCCTTTGACTTGAGGAGTTTTAAAAAAAAAATGTTTTAGAATCTTTGAGGTCCCAAAAGCACTTAACCCCTCACCACCCAAGGCCCAAACGTGTCTACAAGCATCCTTATTGTTCAAGCCTTATAAGTTTACATGTCATTAAGGTATGAAAATCTTAACCGTACAATTTTGTAGTGTGCATGTTGTATATGATGTGAATCAAATTTGGAGTCATTTGACCGCATATATTGAAAGATTATAATGTTTTAGTGTTGAAAAAAAATGCTGAAATTTTCCTATGAACACATTTGGAGGTGAAATATGATTTCTAAACCTACTAAAATGAAAAAGCTTTGAACTGCAAAGTGCTTTGAAATCAACATACAAACACATTGGTGGAAAAAAATTCATTAAATTGACTGATCGTGTTTGCAAAATGACTTTGAAATGTCAAGTAAATAGCAAGAAACGGTGCCAAAAAAACATCTATGACTGAAACTCCTTCTACTAAAATGCTTCTCAGTCACTCATAACTTCTTGGATTGATATGCAATTTTAGCCACACAAACTAGACTAGAGTGCGCAACTTTTACAAAAAAAAAAGAAATGGAAATTGTATGAAGAAGATATAAGCCGCCAAAGTTCATTGTAATCCAAAAATGTTTAGATTTTGAACTTGGAATTGCTCCCAAACATTCAACTCAACTTGGATTGACATGAAAATTTGACCACAGTAACTATACTTGTAGAGGAACATAATCCAACAATTTTCATTGAAAACAAACATTTGATGAAGGAGATACAAGCCCCCGAAGTTGCAACCATGAACTGTAGTTTGATGAACTCAAATTGAACCTGTGAACTTTGATTGGCTCCCAAAGCATCTGTATGTCTTGGATTGATTTGAAAATTTTACCATTCTAACTAGACTAGAATGTGAAACTTTTCCCACGAGATTTTATTGAAGTTTGAGATCAAATGCAAAAGTTATAACACTTTGAATTTCATTGCCAAACTATGTGAGGACACTTTTAGTCACCGCTTGGGCAGTGAGGGGTTAAGTTGATGGTTTGTAAAAGTGCTCTTGACTAGAGTTTCATAATTTCAAGAGTCTTCTCTAYCTAGCTAGGAAGGATTGACCACGTCATTGCCACAATCATTGGTAAATGTAAAAATTTGCCCCCTATGATTTTGTACCCCTGTTTTATTTGTATTTCTTCGCTCAAGTCTCAGAACTTTTTTGGGACTACTGATTGTCATTATGAATTCAAAATTTTCAAATTTTTCCATGGATTGCAAATAATAAGTTCCAGTGTTTTTGTTCCCAGGGGTAAACTGCAGGGCAATTAGGAGATCAATTCACCCTGGCCTCTCTGCATGTATGGAATGATTGACTTGTAATTTGACACATCCTCTCAAGCCTTCAGTATGTCCTCATTCTATTGTACTTTAAAGTTTTACCAACTGATACAACTTTTTCACTCACTTCATGCCAATCACAAATATCAAGTAAGGTAGAACTGTCCATTACCATACAGATTTGTTACCATACAGATTTGTTACCATACAGATTTGTTATCCAGGTACTTTGGAAAAGCTGTTTGTTGGTTTTCATATTTCTTAGAGATAGAAAAGTTTGAGAGAAGTCAATTGCAAAAAGAATGAAGACAATCCAACAAAAGTTGACTTTTCTGTGATTTTTCAAAGGTGAAGTGTTAAAGCATGAGGAGACCCTTCTTGAAACATGAGCAGACCCTTGTTTAACCCCAAAAGGTTTTTGACTATGCTTTCACCAAAAATGCTCCCAAACTGCCATTTTTAGTACAAGTACCAAATTTTAGAAAAAAAACATTTTTGGACACATAAAACCATAGGATCTTGTTTGTAGTAAACRACTTTGGGAAAATGTGGCAAAATTTCAGTTTTTTCCACAATGTGGATTGCAAGATATTTGTGTTTAAAGTGACAAAAATCCTTTTTTTATCCCTGTAAAAATCCAAGCAGTTGCACTTCAGAAGGCCGCATTTGTATGAAAAAATGTCCAAAATGGTTATGACTCTTTGAGTTCATTCTTCAAGTCAAGTTGGCAACACTCATAAAAATTTTCAATTCATTTCGAATTGCAAAACATGTAAGAATAAAATAGTAAGTAGAAAGAAGTAGAGAATGATTCAAAATACTAAATTGTCAGCAATTCATTTATGAAATTGAAAAATTCCAATACCAATGGTTGCAATGTTGTAATAAAAAATCTACACCCAGTTTTTTTAATATTTTTCAAAATTATTGAAACATGAGTTAAATAATGGACTTCAAAGTTTGTTTTAGTGTAGAGATTCCATGATTGCCCGCAAACAAAAACTCTTTATAACTTTTGACGTGTTGATCAAAATGGAGTTATTCAAAACTTTCCATATATGTAAAAATCTAAAAAACTAATTTCAATTTCTTATTTTTGGAAAAATTCATTTTTTCAAACTTGCCCACGTTGCCCGAAGATCAAAGGAAAGTACATATCTTGCAATAACTTTTTAACCATGTAGTCAAAAGTCATGAAAATTGTTGGGCTTTAAAGCTACTCCTTGGACACATGTTGTGTTAAAATTTCAAAGAAAATAATTAAAAACTCCATTTGTAGCGAGCTGCCCAAAATTGCTAAGTTGCCAAAAAAGCCAGTTTGGTCCTTTAGGAATTAAGCATGGGYTGACGTGTCCGTTCCCCAAGTGCATTGCCATTATGATGAAAGGACTCTGAGTGTGTGATAATGGGTGGATCAATGACGCAAATGTGGGGATTTACTAGGTGTAGGAATTGGATGGATGGTGGTAATGGGCAATTCGACCTCATCACCGTCTTCCTAGATCTCTCATTTTTGCTTTGACTTGACAAAAACACAAAAGAATATCCTAGATTGATAGTTAGAAAAGAGTGACCATTCTAACAAAAACATGTACATTGAATAGGGATATCAAAGGGATCCATATTTAATTAATCAATATTTCACACTACATAAATATCTAGCTTCGATGTACTATAGTCAAAATTTATTTACTTTTGAGTAATTCTTCTATTTAAAGTGTAAATAGGTCTAAAGGACTTTAATGATGCTCATTCACATAGCTTTGGATAGTCAATAGACAGTTATTTTAGCCAATTTGCCTTTCTACGTGAACAATTGTGACTTGTGTCTGGTGAGATCTAATTTTGGTTATTAATAGGAAGAAAATGATGATCATTGTAGCAGACCGAGAGGGGGTTCTGGCTCATGGGTGTTGAATGATAAGTTGTTATAAAAGATTTRAAAAAAAAAGAACCTTGTATGGTTGATTTATACTTGTGTGATATATAAGTTTTTTTACTATTATGTACGTTATTACAATAGTTGCAATATAAAAGGCCATTGAGATTAATATATAACTACAAAATCCCTAGTGGTCGAACTTTTACCACTACACTACAAAATAGTCTATCAATTTTTTTAGCTTGGGTTGGTAGATTATTGAAACTACATATATCACCATATCACGTGAGGTTGAGAAATAACCATTGTTTTGGGACCCCAGGAATCACCAACTCTGTTGAACTCTTTAAGATTTCATCTTTTAATTTTTGGTTTTCTTCTTTTAAGAATTCAACTTGGTGAAGAGTATTAGTATAAGCTTCATCTATATCATCTCTAACCTTCTGAACATTATTAAACTTGAATCTCCGCAAGTTACACTCATCGATCTTGCTTTTAAATCTTTCTTTATAATGGGCCTCAGATTTCACATTCAAAGTTTCAAGTTCTTTAACCTTTTTTTTTAATTTGGTCCCTCTATTTTTATAGATATGAACTTCCAAACTCATATGATTAATTTTTTCTTTATAAGATTCAATTTCTTTTCTCAAATTATCAATTAAGGCAGAACTAGACTTAGATTTTGATGAAGTAGAAGAAATTGAACCTAATGATGTTTCTTTCTCAACCTCACGTGATATGGTGGGACTTTGCAACATGTTGTCCATATTCTTGATTTGTTTACTCAAAACTTGACATGTTAGAAGAAAAATTTAACTAACTTGTTTGACATATAGATACACAACATAGAGATAGGAATATAAGAATAGTAATAATAGGTAAGGAGCTAATTGTTCTTTTATATCGAATAATATACTATATACTTATGTTTAGACCTAGACAACAACATAATAGACAACACATAACAGATAGAATGAACATCTAAGTTTTGAAATGAGATATGATAGAAAAGGGAAATTGCCTAATTGTTCTTTTCTTATTATTGACCTAAACTGAGATTTGAGGATCTATAAAAGAGAATAAAGAATAAAAAGAATAGACTAGATTGAATTTTAAGTTTTATTTGCTTCACCCTTTCTGCTGTCTATCTTATTCTTCCTTGTTGGCTTCAAATTCCTTACAAATGAGACTAGCAATACTCAATCCTATTTTTCACTCTTTTTCTCTCATTATAGAGTAATCTTCCATTTAGTTCAGTCAACCCTCATTGCTTACGGAAATCACTTTTAACTTTCTTGTCTCTCAAGATTCTCGGCACAATCATTCTCAGATATAAAGCATATTGAGAAATTTCCTATCTATTCCAATAAATTTTATTTATTTATTTATTTAAAAAAAATTGTGTTAGGCTTCAGGTTACGATTGATAAAACTATGTCAGAAAGATTAGTTATTTATCATGTTTTTAAGGAATGAAAAATAACTACACCCATTATATTTTCACTATATCAGCGCTTCAACTTCCTTTCTTCTCTCGGGAATTTTGCCTTTATATTATCTGAACTCACCTTTCTTTTACGCTCATTTTCTCTTCACTTTTTATTTCATTCTGAAGTTGGACCAAGGTTAATTTTTCTTTACGTCTTTTTCACTCATCGTGTTATTATCATGTTTCAGCAATTGGAATACTCGAAGAAAGAAACAAACTACAAATGTTKAACACTCTTATTCTTATCTTTGTTCTCGTCCTATATTATCATGTTTTTCCGCCATCCAACTTTAATTAGTTATTTTATTTTATTTTATTTTTTTTATTTTTGAAAGCTTCACACTCAATTACTCATAGTTTTGCTCATTTTCTCTCAAGGCAATTTCTCTGGATAACTATAGGTTCTTCATTTTTCACATTAACTTCAAGAATAAAAAGACAATGAGTGAGGGTAACTAATTGTTCTTCTCTCCAATGTATTATCATGTTTTCTAGTATATATTTTTTTTTTGCTTCTAAATCTTTGTTCAGTGTAACAGTAACGTAGGCAGTTAAAATTCATTTCAATTAATACATTTCTCAGATCGATTACAAATGTGTTGATATTTTTTTGTTTTGTTTATTTGTTTTTTTTGTTTTTTGTTTTTTACATTTTAAATACATATATATATTTTTAGCCTGCCCTCTACTTAAATCATAACTTGTCTTCAAGTTATGTAAGGTTTTAGGCGAGAGCCATTGTATCGTGTAGAATCTATTACCCCTGCAAAATCTTGCAATTCTACAGACCCATTGGGATATACATTCAAGATTTTGTATGGTCCAAACCAACGCATTTTAAATTTGCCTGGAAATTTTTGGAATCTACTGTCAAATAGAAGGACTAAGTCATTAGGATGCAGCTCTTTGGGTTTGAGTTTACTATGATAATAACTTTTCCTACGGTTTTGAATTACTAGCATGTTTAAGTAGGCCTGACGCCTAGTCTCGTCCAATTTTTCTACATTGAATAACGTTCTTTCAAGGAGTCTTCTTCTCCTAATTTATGCTCAATTGCAGTCCGTAAGGATTGGATTTCTAGTTCAATTGGCAAAATAGCCTCCTGGCCCTAAACTAGTTGAAAAGGTGTACATTTGGTAGTTACCTTGTACGCACACCTATAAGCCCATAAGGCATTTAGGACTCGTGCGTCCCAATCTGTATTAGAGCCTTGGACGGTTTTGGTAATGATTTAACAGAGTATTCCGTTAGTCTTTTCTGTCTGGCCATTTGCTCTTGGGTGATAAGGACTTGTTTTTCTGTGTTTGATCAAATATTTTTCAGTTAGTTGAGCAATGGTGTCATTCAGAAAGTGAGTACCTCTATCACTCACAAGCTCTTTTGGACAACCAAACCTTGTAATGATGTTTTCATATAGGAATTTGGCGACAGTTTTGGCATCATCTGTTTCAGTGGTAGAAGCTTCTGCCCATTTAGTAACATAGTCTATGGCAACTAGAATATATTGTTTCCTACCATTCCGACTTGGGGGTTTAATTGGGCCAACAAAATCAATACCCCATTTCTCAAAAGGTATTTGGGCAAGGATAGGAGTTAGGGGCATAGAAGTAGAAGGTGTAGGTTTGCCTGTTCTCTGACAAGGATCACAATTCTTTGCATATTTAGCAGCATCTGCAAACATGGTTGGCCACCAATAGCCAGATTGTAGCGCCTTTTGGGCAGTAACTAACCTAGCAAAGTGTCGTCCACAGACATCGCTATGACATCCTTCCAGGATTGAGGGTACTTCACTTGGGTTAATACAACGTCTTAATAATTCATCTCTACCCTTTTTTGTAGAAAACGCTTTCTATTAGTGTGTAAGGTATTGCTCTATAAACTAGTCGTTTCTTTTGCTTTTTTATGTATTCCACAGGAATTTGTCCAGTGGAAAGGTAGTGGATGATATCTGCATATTCTGTTGGAATGACATCTATTTGGAATAAGTTGGCATCTGGAAAACTATCGTCAATGGGTTCTAGTCCAACTTGTGGGTTAATCGAGATAGATGGTCTGCGTTTGCGTGACTCTTTCCAAGTCTTACTTGGATCGTAAAATTGAACTCTTGGAGTAATAACACCCATCTAGCTATCCGTCCACTAAGTTGGGGTTTGTTTATCATGTATTTCAAGGCATCATGATCTACATGGAAAACAAATTTGTATCCCAACAGATAGTGTCGGAACTTTTGGACTGAAAATATCATTCCTAACGCTTCTCGTTCTATTACAGTATAATTCTTTTCTGCAGCAGCCAATTGGCGGCTAGCAAAATAAATGGGTCTATCATGCCCTTTTTCATTCTTTTGGCTTTATACACTTCCAATTGCAACATTGGAAGCATCGACATAAAATTCAAAGTCTTTATTCCAATCTGGTGGAATTAGGACAGGGGCTATTATAAGTTTTTGTTTTAGGGTGTTAAAGGCTTATGTACAAGCCTCGGTCCATGCATGTGTACTATCAGTCTTTTTGGTTAACGCAGTTAAAGGTAAGGCAATGTTAGCATACTTGTGAATATATCTTCTGTAGTATCCCACCATATCACGTGAGGTTGAGAAAGAAACATCATTAGGTTCAATTTCTTCTACTTCATCAAAATCTAAGTCTAGTTCAGCCATAATTGATAATTTGAGAAAAGAAATTGAATCTTATAAAGAAAAAATTAATCATATGAGTTTGGAAGTTCATATCTATAAAAATAGAGGGGCCAAATCAAAAGAAAAGGTTAACGAACTTGAAACTTTGAATGTGAAACTGAGGCCCTTTATAAAGAAAGACTTGAAAGCAAGATCGATGAGTGTAACTTGTGGAGATTCAAGTTTAATAATGTTCAGAAGGTTAGAGATGATATAGATGAAGCTTATATTAATGCTCTTCACCAAGTTGAATTCTTAAAAGAAGAAAACCAAAAATTAAAAGATGAAATCTTAAAGAGTTCAGCAAAGTTGGTGATTCCTGGGGTCCCAACGGTAGTATCTACAATATCTCTATGTATCCAGACTGATGGGAGTATTGATATGGATTCCACATTATCCAAATTACATCAAAGTATGTGGCAAAGTCAGCTTGAGTCTACACCTACTTTCTCTTTGTATAGAGCATATGAGCTGCAAAGCATTGTATGTTTGAGTATTCTAAATTTATGTAAAGAACAAAGGTTAAGTCCAGACCAATTTCAAGTTATATGGAAAGCAGCTGGTAAGTTTGAAAATTTGCAGAAATTATTATGTGAAATGTTGATTTGTAAAGACTTATTTTTAACCAGTTGGGAACCATTATATTATCCCATAGCTGATTTGGGTGCACGAGCTTTATGTTATTATATACAATTGGAAAAAGGACTACGACACATACGACTTGTGGATTTATCTATAGTACCGAAGAGACTGGTTTGGATTACGGATCATCAGGATGAAATTGATCCCAATTTTTATACTTCTTCAGAGATACGGGCTAAATGGAAGCAAGAACTGCACTTTCTACGGAGTCAATTGACTTTTACCAGAACTTCCCAAGGTAGTCTTGAAGTTTTATTGCAAGCTGTGGCAAATAGGGAGGCAGTGGCTCAGAGAGGTGGATTGACTACTAGTCACTATATTTATAACATCCAACAGACTTATATCAGACTATGTACTACTTTAGATGCTTATAACAAGGGTCAAATTAAGTTTCATTCAACACAAGAGAGTTCTACATTCAAGCTACCTCCACCATCATATGTACCTCTTGGATGGTTGAACACCAGAATCTCGATACAAGGATCCATACTTACCTGTTTATTTCTGGGTCAATATTCTACTATGTTTAATGATATGACTATTGAGAGACCTGTACCCAGTTGGAAAGCATTGGAGTGGTTGTGTGAGGATTATGGATTATCAAGGACAGTGAATATACCATATGATAAAGTTTATTTGAAGATTTCTGAGAAATGACAGATAAATCCACCACCCTCTGTAAGTACCAATTCCCATTTCTGTCATTGTCAAAGAGGGTATAAGTGGGATCCTAGCGCTACTATTGATTCAGTTGAGTACAATTGGCTAGTGATACTTGGGATTTTTACTACTTCTATATTATGTGCCCAAGCTTATGCAGTTTTTTATGAGCAACATATTAATCATACGGACCAGTATGTTTTCGAGCAGCAGTGTTTTGTGACTATTTACATTATATGTGTTCAAAATTTGGTATTGTTATAAATGTGAATAAGTATGATCCTTTACAGCCTAAGTTCCATATTATGATGAAGTTGCAATATCACAGTGCTCGATGGCATCGAGTATTGGAGCTTATGGCACTAACACATTTTCTATGGGGAGCTCAAAAATGTTTTATAAATGAGTTTGATAATAACAGATTCTTACCTACTCAAACTTGGTTGCAGAATCAAAGGTTACATAATCCATCATTGTTGGACAGGGATGAAGATATAAAGAAGGCGTGTACAAAGACGTTGAAAAAAGATATTCAGATGCAGGATAGAAACAGAAACAAGAGACTTAGACATTATTGACGGGGACGTCAATAGGCTAAGTAGAGGGCTATGTAGTCTAGTACTTCAGACTTTTGTAGTACTTTTTCGATTTTTAAAGACTTTATACACATTATTTTACTTTACAACTAGTATTTTATACAAAAAGTATTCTATTTTTATTAAAAGTTTGGAAAAGTTCAAAGACATTTTAGTTTATAATTAGTATAATAGTCAAAGAGGGGAAAAATAAAGATTAAAGCAAAAGGCAAAAGATAAAGATAAAGAAAAAAATATAATAAAGAAAAAAAAAGAGAAAAGGAGGATTTGGAAAGCTGTGAACGCCGAACGTTGTGTTGCAACTTTCCATCGTTTTTTATCACCCCCTCCTTTTTGCCTTTTAATTGTTTTTCTTCTCTCATTCTCATACCGTGCAGAAAGGTGTAAAATAGTGCAGAATAGTGCAAAACAGTGAAAACCAGTGCAGAAATTCTTGCGTGTGTCTTTGTAAACTTTGTAATTGCAATACACATTGGGTTTACGTGAAAATGCAATTGTGTTTCAGACTTGAATTGTGATTTGTGATAGTTTCACGCTGTGGTTAATTGAGATTGTAGATTTACCGAATTTGGTTCGGGAATTGTTTCTGGATTTTTGTCTTGACAATATTTTTTGTAAAATTTGGATCTGGAAGAGAGGTCTATGAGAATTCGGTGGTCTGATTGTGGAATTGCAGCGGAGCTCTGGGAGATCACTCCTTGTAATTTAAGGTATACACCTAAGTTAAGAAGTTATTTGATGTAGGGCTATTTACCTTGATTGTTGTATTTAAAGTGACCCTATTTTTACATAAAAAACTATTACTAGCATATTTTGAATACCCTATAATTTTTTATAAATTCTTCAAATATTTTTTTATAGTTGGGCTAGTTTACATCTAAAACTTATATGTCCGATTTTTTCATATACACACACAACATACTTTATAAGACCAATGTCTTACATTTTTACTTAATTTTTTTGATATATGAGGTGCTAGTTCCATAATACAATTTAACATAATAGTGAATAAGAATGTGCAATTCAACCCTAGTTTGGGATATTTCTAAGCTCTAAGCCATGTATTTTAATCAATCTAGTATAGAAAGGAACATGCAACATTGCATGAGCATCAAACAATCATGACATTCAAACCAAGTATGAAGACTTGTCATTGTTTTAAGTTGATTGTTCTTTGAATGTTTGTTATTGTCATTGTTTTAACCCCTGACCACCAAGCTCATGTTTACTAAAATCGAGACCTTTTCAATTCATTCCCACCAAACCATCATTTAAAAAGAGATCCATACAAATTGGCCGTACCAATTGGTAGTGGAGACAAATCTAGAGCTAAGAGTGAAAATGACATGTCCTTTGACCGTACCATTGAAAAGATTATAATAGTCAAACAACGAGATCTTTCAATTTGGAGGGGCCATATTTGAGGAGTTCGGGCGCTCAGGGATTAAGACTCCACACAATATCAAAAACGTTAGAAAAGGAGTAACATGAATCCCCCAAAAGCAATATCATCAATCTAACAACCAAAGCAAGTCCTATTCACCTTGTACTGAAACACAACACCAATAAGAAACACAACACCAATAAAACAATGAGATAACTAGTCCAGAGTCCTCACTAATCCTATGCCCCATAGGAGTGAAGGTACCTCCAAACCTAAAACATTTATTTAATGGATCTTTATAAAAAGACAATCCTTTGTCATACATCCTTCTATTATAAGAAAATAGAGGTATAAATGACTTATTCACAATGACTTCACCACCAACAATGATTGTAAAATAGTCATTTTACAATCATTTTAAAATCATTGTTGTTGTTGCAGTCATTGTGGACAAGTCACTTATACCCTTATTTTCTTGTAGTGTTCATTGTAGATTTACAAATTGACGTTTTTTTCTTAGAACAGTAGATTCTTAGATGCCCTCACATTGTTGGAATATTGCCACTTTCATAGACAAGCTGAAATTATCTAACAATAATGACAAATTGATAGAGGAAATCCCAAACATTTATTGGATTGTGCACATTTTATCCTCCGCACAAAATGATTTGTCTACACTTATACTCACTATACTATAAATTTTTTTTACAACTCCTATCTGTCAAGGCTAACTTAATAATAAAAATTCCTACTGTATGATATTTTCACATACCCTATTTTATATGTATTAGAGGATGTAGCATTTCATAGACCCTATAGTAGCTCTAAAAATTATATAAAATTTTCCCCCTTTGAATTAAATGGACCCTATCTTTTAACTCACGTAGTTTTCTAAAAATTGTGAGTGATCTCCCCGGGCAACGGAGAGATTTCGGCGAGCTTGTGTGCGGGGCTGATCAAGTGCACCAATCAAAGACACAACAGGTTGATCACGACGAGGGTGACGATCACCGGGTCGAAGACGCAGGCAGTTTTAGTAGTGGAGGAGCGACACTCAAATTCGGGCGACCAATGACAAAGCGGAGCAGATCCCAAATTGCTATGAACCCAAATTGCGGTGCGGCAACTGTTGAATGAGTTTGTATGTAAAATTGATGAACTGGGGTGTCACCAAATTGGCCTTACGGAATTGAATTGGGATCATCTGAGTGATTGTCAATACCGATTGATCAAAGAGTGATGAGAAACAGAAGAATCCTTCTGAAATTTGCTTGATTGTGAAATTGTGATGGCAAATTTGGCTGTGAATGGATTAGGGATTTGGGTACTTGGTGAGGTCAATGTTTGAAAATCGAACGCAATTGGGAAATTTGTGGGATTACATGAGATTACTGAGGCAACAGAATTGCAAATTCATTGAAAATTGATCGAAAAATTACGTCAACAAAGAAGTCCGGCGTCGAAGCAGCCGCAGCGTTGAGCAGGCGCAGACAAACGCCGAAGTCCAGACGAGCGGCGACGAACCAGACAGGGACGGGCGCTGGAACTCGTTGGAAATGACGGTTGAGAACTACCGGGTAACCCATGGGTAACGTGGCCATAGTATCGAGCGGGGTATCGACTGGTGTACGGGTAAAGGGCTTCAGACATGGGTCTAGCCGGGTATCAAACCGGATACCACGGTTATGGGATATAAAAGTATAAAACTTTGGCGTTTTGATTAATTATTTGATCAACAAAAGAAAAACAAATTAAAATAAAGGTCAAAATTTTTGGAACGGCCGTTCGGCCGTACCCCTGGTTTGGAATTGAACCCTTTGAGAGTTAGAATTAAAGTTAGGGTTTTGTTATTTGTTTTGCATCAATGTTATTAGAGTGATGTATTGAAATTGCATATACATGTTGTAARTTTGGATTTTGGGTATTGTAGGTATTAGTGCATACTAATTTGCACGTGTTTGGCCCTATTGTCCTTGATTGTGGTGTGCTGACTATTGTAAGTTGTACTAAGACCCATAACCTTAATTTGCTTGCTAAATACTAATACTATTACTTATAAAGTCCAAAAGTCCTGCATTGCACACACATTCATCACAAGTCAGTCCACATTGAACTATTGTTCTAGAACTATTGTCACGAACCAGTAGCACACTAGACAAGACTGTGACTGCATACATTAGTCAATAGCATCTACTAATGGACAGCTTGAGTGATACCTTGGGTTTTAGTAGAAATAAGGGTGAATAAACCTTTTAACTAATAAACTAGTACATTGCGACCTTTGAATACACTACGCTAGCCTTACATAGTTCATTCCTTGGTGTTCGAACTCGGATTTAGTTGAATAAGATTAGATTCTGAAAAATATACTACATGTACATCTTTAGATATTGAAGTATTTGGGGTTTSTGCATCAACTTTCAAACATCTACACATTTCCACAATAGGTCCCTTTAATTGTTTGGTCCCCTTAAAACCCTTATTTACTGTAGCATAAGTGTCAATTGTAATTGGTCTTTGAATCAATCATTCATGGGATCTCACTGGAACATGTTCTTCATTATTTTTACACCAACAACTTATTGATTGGAGTTACTCCTTCAAATGAACTCTCAAGATTTTAAATCTTTAGTGCTTGAAGCAAAGCAAAAAGTCTATTTTAAACTTACATTGATTTGCAATTAACTTTCTAATCATACCTCTACAATTCAAAATTGTCAAACAAAGTTGCTCTATTTATTGGCATATTTTTCCTACCAAATTTACAACCATTTAAATTGTTCATTTTAGTTCCTATGGATAAAGAAACCATAATTAATTTAGCCAATTAAGACCATGACCATCTTTACGCTCTAGAGGACTAAGGCCATATTCATTGTATTGAGACTTTTCGCAGATTTTGAGACAAAATGCTAATTATTGGAAAATTCATTTAAAAAAATAGTAATTGAAACCAAAAATAAATAATGCTCAAATTGTGATCCTATAATGAAGTTCTAAAAGTTGGTGTTGTTACCTATTTCTAAAAAAATACTAGTAAAAAGATAAAGCGTTTTATCTTCGAGTCAAAGATAAAAATGAGACTGCAAATAGTCTCGATATAATGAATATGACCATAGGTTTATCACTGTTCAAATGTGGATAAAAAGTGCTATGGGCCCATCAAAATATTTTCTTCACACTTAATCCTAGCTAGCATGTCAAGGAACGRGCCTTGAAATTATTATTCCATCAAACTAAGTTTAGTTGCTTCATCATTTAWTCTTRTTGATRAGTGGGCATTCAACAATTTATGGGTTGTAATTGGTGAGCAAGGRTGAAGGACAAGGAAACTGAGGGCTCTTTAAAATTAAATTGAAAATTTGAGTGTGCCAAATTGGGCAAGTAAGGATGTGGATGTTCTAAGCATGTTAGGTTTAATGTTCTCAATTAAGCTTCAAAATGATCTTATAATTTCAAATGAAATGTTTGGAGAAAATCTGTTATCTTAACCCCTAAATGCCCAAGGCTTGTTACTAGCTTCTAGAAGTTTGCTCCAAGTTGAACAAAAAACAACAATTTTGATAAAAGCCAGAAAATTGGCATCATAAGCGTATTACAAACATCCCAGCTCAACCACCCATAAACGAAACTTGTTAATTAAATGTGGAGTAACATTGTAGGAACATTTAGATCATGCACAAAGTAAAGGATACTAGCCATGGATACCAATTCATTCTCGGGCAAAATTCCCCAGTTTGGAATTCATTAGAGAAAATTTGGACTCTCTAAAAGGCTGTCAGCTTTTGACAAGCCACTCTATATCCAGAGCCCTAGTGAGCTAGATAAAAAACAATACTTTTGACGCAAATGCGTTTTAGCTTGTATGAATATCTTGACTGTCACACATAAAGTTTCAGTTTCCTACAACTCTCCTCCAATAGAACACAACTACTTGTTTACCAATGCTCTGACATTTGGTTGCTCTACTACAGTGATGACACTTGGTGACCACACAATAGGGAAAAAATTCTTGTCCATGCAAATAAAAAAGAAAGCAAGGTCCCTTTTGACACTTCTTAGCGGCCTTCTGGAGAGTCCAAATTTTCTCTAATGTAACATGACCAATAATTTGAATGATACACCAAGTCTCCCGACCGAGGTTGCATGGTACACAAACTACACAATTGCAGGTCAACATCACTTTG
Source organism: Pleurozium schreberi (assembly GCA_006891605.1). Lineage (NCBI taxonomy): Eukaryota > Viridiplantae > Streptophyta > Bryopsida > Hypnales > Hylocomiaceae > Pleurozium > Pleurozium schreberi. Next base: position 244,080 of record VACF01000161.1, read on the forward strand.
ACGATCTGTGTACGTGTAAACTACTCCTCGATCAGTAAAYTCCTCAGTCTACATTCTTACAGCAAATTCTCGCAGCAACAATTGAAACAATACAATTCAAAGTACGGTAACTCTCAAGATCTAATGCTAGGTTCTAGTTTTGAAATCCATTATTAACGTAGACAATTCATCTTAAAGTAGGTATGCYGAGGAATTGAAGCCTCCAGAGGAAAGAACTCAAGGCGGCGTGACAAATTGAAGTGAGCAACTTGCTGYAGTGAAGTTWWCAAATTAATAAAAGCGAGCRAGCTTCAKATTGAATTGAAGAGCTCCAGCYAGAGGAAAGGATGTGAGATGGAGTCTAGTGCGTGAACGTTTCGGAAAGTTAACAAACCTAGCTAGCTGGTTAGAGTTGAAGAGCTCCGGATTCGATCCTTACCAGAAGCTAGCGGCCTTCATCGCATCTTGTTTACGCCTCTATGGTCAATTTCATTAAATTGGCGCCATTCTTGCGCCAAAAATGGCAGTATTCTGTGCCATTTTTGTTAGGCATTCTGCATAAAGACAATATATTAGTGTACTAGTTAACCTAGAGTTGTGACTCTTTAGAACTGGAGAGTTGTGACTCTCAAGAATACATACTTTATATAAAGCTTACACTTGAATATRTAAGCATCATTATTAATATAACACATACAATATTACATCATATTTTGTCTCTCTCGATTTTGGGATGGTATCAGAGCGACATAGGTTATCCTTTGACCCCTCTTGCAAAAAATGCTAGTGAGGATGTCTTCAATCTCTTAATTTTTGAACTTGAAAGAGAAGAAATTGAAATTCAGCTTCATTTAACGAATATAGCTATTAATAATGCATTTATATAAATACCTTTAGATCCAATGGAAGATGAAGGACAATCTCTAGAATTTGTACAACATATGTGTGGAATTAATAATGCCCCAATAGCATACATTGAAGCTTTAAGAAACTTCAATGAGCCAAATCCAGAATCTTTTCTTGAAGATTTCATGGAAGCATGTGAAATCCAAGCAATTCTAAAGGGAGAAAATTAAAATGAGTACACACAAGATAGACATAAGTCATGTCACTAAGTTTGATGGATCATACTTCAATGTGTGGAAACATAGGTTAACCCTAATTTTTAAGGCTGAAAAATTATGGCCCATAGTAAGTGGAGAACAACACTTAGCAGTGGCACCAACTGCAGCACAAATTGTTGCTGGACTCCTGCTTTGCCTTCCACAGGTGCATGAACACTACTAGAAAATCTGTGTCCAAATTAAAAAAATTTTTACAAGAAAGTGTTGATTTTTTTTGTTCAAAAGGTTGAGTTGACTTGGACATTGTTGATTTTTTTTATTTGGTCTAATTTTTATTATTTTTTCTTTTTATAATAATTATTTAAAAAAATATATATGGCAATCCACTGCGCAGGCAGCAGGCCACCGCCATGAGGATTCAAACCTCAGACCTCAAGGCTGAGGCCGAGAGCTCCTCAGGTCCGGTAAGCCACTTGGTAATGTCCATGACACACTTGAAATATGTATTACATTTATATTGTTATTGCATATTTATTCTTTTGTTTTGTAAAAACAGCAGACTTTGGTGGCCGTTTTGAAATAGTAAAATACATTTTTTGAAAAAACTTTGGACTAAAAAAAGTTAGGAAATTAAGCTAACTTTCACCTCCAAATTTTTTTTTGATAATTGAAGTCTCCAATCAAAAGTTATGAGCAAAATTCAAAGAGGGTGCTTAAAAATGTCAACAAAAATGTTCATTTCAACCCCGCTCTGAATTTTGCTCATAACTTTTGATTGGAGACTTCAATTATCAAAAGGATTTTTGGAGGTGAAAGTTAGCTTAATTTCCTAACTTTTATTAGTTCAAATTGTTTTCAAAAAACGTATTTTACTTTGCCCAAATGGTCACCAAAATCTGTTGAGTTCCAAAAACACAGAATTCTGAATGATTAAGTTAAAAATTTAATGAAATTGTACATAGAATTGGACCGTGGGAATTTAAACATTGCCTGAATGACAAAAACTTGTTTAAAAGTTTTGTAAGTCTAAATAAACTAAAAAGTGTTGAGTGTTTTGTTGATTTAGACGTTGTACTACCAAAATTAACAAAAAATGGAACTATTTTGCTACCTTGTACCAAATCAACAAAAGCTTGTGAAAACGGTCAATACAATGCCCAAGTTAACAAAAAACTATTCATTTTTTGTTGATTTGGACATCATTTTTTAGTAATGGAAGCACAAGTCTGTGGGAGGACCAAGATGCATCAGCATTAACCATTATCAACAATTGTCTTGAAAATTCAATAATTTCCCATATCCAATCTTGTAAAACATCTAATTCAGCTTGGTTAGAATTGATTAATATCTTTGAATCCCAAGTCATAGTGACAAAAATGCATTTGAAAGATAAATTGTTTAATTTAAAAATGAAAGAAAACTCAAGTGTTGTGAAACACATTCACAACTTCAGAGCTCACTTAGAACAATTGTTAGCAGCTCGTTGCTTAATACTAGATGATGAAGCAATTATCATGTTGATGTAGAGTCTTCCTCAAAGTTATCAATCCTTCATTCGTTCTATGCGAAGGCAAGCTGGGATAACATTGCAATCTTTAATTACAGACTTAATTCAAGAAGAAACTTTTAATATTAAGGATATGAGTTCAACTTTTGAAAATACATCAGCTTTATAGGTTGGAAAGAAATGTTTCAACAAAAGTAAGAAACCATATTTTAACAAGAACTTTAAGAAAAATTCAGATTCAAAAGGAGAGAGCAGTGGCTACAAACCTTTTGAAAAGAAGATTCTTGCAGCTGAAAAGAGATGCTTCTATTGTAAAAAACCTAGGCATCACATTAGAGATTGCAGAACTTGAATTGTAGCAAAAAAATCAAATAATAAGAAGCAGACAAATTTGGTTGTAGCAAATAATAAACTCTATGTAGTGGCATTAGCAACTCAAGAGAAAATTAATTCCACTTGGTATGTGGATTCCGGAGCAACTCAACATATGTGCCATCAACGTGAAGGCTTTATAAACTACACAAAGTATAATGACATACAAGTAGTTTACCTAGGTGATGACTCTACATCTTATACCATTCAAGGATATGGTGATGTAAATGTAAAACTAACTAATGGAGATGAAAAATACATACATGATGTTTTGCATATCCCTGGCCTTGCAAACAATCTATTTTCAGCAAAGCAACTTGACAAGGCAAGTGGAGAGATCCACATAAAAGATGGAGTATCCATTTTTATAAATAAACTAGGACAAAAAATAGCAACTTGTGAACTTAATCCAAACTTGTATGAATTAAGTGAGACTATCACATCTAATACTTATACATTAGCAAATTCAACTTCTGCAATATTAAATAAGGCTGATTTATGGCATTTAAGGCTAGGCCATATAAATCAGTAAAGACTAAGGCAAATACAAGCTATTTCAAAAGGTATTGAACCTTTTAATGAGAAGCTTATCACATTATGCCAATCCTGCATAGAAGGCAAACAACATAAAGTCAAGTTTTCCAAACAAGGTGCAAGACGAGCTACAAAGATATTGGAGTTAATTCATTCAGATATATGTGGCACCATGCAAGTGGCCACACATACAAGACATTGTTACTTTATTATTTTTATTGATGATTTGACTAGATTCTGCCATATTTATTTAATGAAGAATAAATCTAAAGACTTTTCTAAATTTCAACTTTATAAGAATTATGTTGAAAAACAAACACATCATAAAATAAAAACATTAAGAACTGAACAAGGTGGTGAGTACCTGTCTGCTAAATTTAACACCTTTTGCCAAGAGCAAGGCATTAAAAGAGAAATGACTATAGCCTACACACCACAACAGAATGGAGTGTCAGAATGCAAAAACAGGACATTAATGGGAGCAGTCCTTTCAATGTTATCCTATGCAAAATTACCAAAAATATTTTGGGGAGAAGTATTACATACAACAAATTATCTCCAAAACAAGAGCCCTACCAAGGCAATATCAACAAATTCAACTCCTTTTGAACTGTGGTATGGTAGACAACCTAACTTATCGTACCTTAGAATTTTTGGTTATAAAGCACATGTTCTTATTCCTAAAGAGCAAAGACAAAAATTGGATTCTCATTCCCATGAAGCAATCTTCCTAGGCTATAGTGAAGAAGCTAAAGCTTATCGTTTGATGAACATAAACACCAAAAAGCTAATAATATCAAGAGATGTTATATTTGATGAAGTTCTTGTTGAAATTCCTGAAAGGCATTCATTAGAAGAAGATAATGACACACAAGTTCTAATAGATCCTGCATTATTTAGACCACATCCTACTCTAAAAGGTCAACAAAATGATTTTCCTCAAGTTCAAATTCTGCCTCAGCCTCTTATTCAAAACCAATTACAAGAATCTTCTATGCAACAAAGCATATTCAGCCCACCAAGCCCATCATTATCTACTCTACAACATCAAAATATTTTACTAATTGATAATGATCACACAAGTCATACAACAAATAGTCTTTCTAAGTTATCGTTAGACCTAATTCCAATTGTTGAATTACCACATGAAGTGGAAGTAACTTCTGCTTTTAAGTCCCCATATGCACCTCCAAGTTCATTAGGCAGACCCACAAGGCAAATCAAACCACAAGAAGATTACTTGAATCACTAGCTGGTAAACCATCCAAAAAGAAGTTAAATCCTAAACATCATCAAGCCAATTATGCCTATTTTTCTATGGATTATCCTCAAACAATGCAAGAAGCATTATCTAGGTCAGATTCTCATCATTGGCAATCAGCCATTCAAGCTGAATTAGATTCTTTAGTAAAGAATAAAACCTGGACTCTTACTCAATTACCACCAAATCGGAAACYCATCAGCTCAAAATGGATTTTCAAGATAAAAACTAAGGCTGATGGCAGTTTGAACAAATATAAAGCACGTTTAGTGGCCTGTGCCTTTACGCAAATACAAGGCGTTGATTACATGGAGACTTTCTCACCTATAGTTAAACTAAACTCCATTAAAGTCTTACTTGCTCTTGCAACCCAATATGATTATGAGATTCATCAACTAGATGTTAAGACTACATTTTTAAATGGATTTATAGAAGAAGATATTTACATGTCTATACCTGAAGGCTTCACAGTTCTAGCTGATTCTAATCTGGTTTGCAAACTCCTAAAATTTTTGTATGGATTAAAACAATCCTCTAGAGCTTGGTATCAACGTCTAGACCAATATCTTCTACTTCATAATTTTCACAGGTTATAATCAGATGCCAACATATACATCAAAAAAGAAGCTGATCAAAGCTTTATAATCCTTACAATTTATGTTGATGAATGCATTCTGGTGAATAATCAGTTTACACTCATTCAAAATATTAAAACTATATTACAAATGGAATTCAACATGTTTGATTAAGGTGAACTTCATTTCACACTTGGAAATGCTATCTTAAGAAATAGAATTGAAAGTTGGACAATTATCCACCAACAGAAATATCTCACCTCTAAACTTAAAGAATACAATATGCAAAATTGCAATTCTATAAGTACACCTATGCAATCAAGTATTCATTTGTATAAAGAGGAATCAAATTCAGCTCACGACGACCAGTATCTTTATTCACAAATTGTTGGCAGCCTTATGCATGCCATTGTGAATACTAGATCTGATTGTGCTTACACAATGATCAATAGTTTAGCACAATATCTATCAACCCCAACAGAATCACATATACAAACTCTAAATTTAAGAACTTTAAGGTATATCAAAGGCACTCTCTCTTATGGAATACGTTACCAAAAATCACCTCAAAGGTAATATTCTTTATGGCTACTCTGATGCTAATTGGGCTGGCTGCAAAGACCCCCAAAGCTCCACTTTAGGCTACTATTTCCTTTTAGCTAATGGTGTCATATCCTGAGGCAGTAAAAAAAAGCAGTCAATTGCTCTTTCTTCAACAAAATCTGAGTACATGGCTTTGGCACAAGTCACTACTGAAGCCATTTGGTTGCGGAAATTACTCCAAGAACTTGGATTTTCACAACCTTATCCTACACCTATCTATTGTGATAGTTAGAGTGCTATTGCATTAGCAGATAACCCTAAGTATCATTCTTGATCCAAGCATATCAATACTCAATACCATTTCACTCGAGGACGAGTGCTTGCTGAAGATACTGAATTCAAATTCATTTCCACAGCTGAGACGACTGCCGATATTCTTACTAAATCTTTAGCACATAATAAACATGTTTATTGTATGGCTAAACTTGGTATGTGTATGATTCCTTCAAATCAAAATTTTCAAGCACTTATAACCTCTACAACTTTCAACCAGTCTTATTTTTGTGGGAGATTTCAGTACCTTGAGTCGTCTTCGAGTGGGAGACACCATCTGTCAATGGAAACTTTCATATCAAAGACCCCTCAAGGAATTACTAACTTGAAAATTTCACTAAAACCAAGTCAATCATATAAAAATTTCAGCAAATGGACAACAAATAAACAAAAGCAAAGTAAAGATATGAGCAATAATACCTTTAGCTATGCTCAACAAAGTCGCTGTTGACTCCACTGCTCCATACTAGGTCTTATTCTTCCTTATATTGGACGAGATGCCTTCTTTGTTCCAAACCAGGGCCAAAAATTCCAAAGTATCAAAGGTAATGCGATCCAAAATCAAGGCTTATTCAACCCATATCAAGGCTCAATAGAAAGGCTCACATTATCAATCCAATCGAGGCTCCTTTAATTGCGAGGACCCAATCATGCACATATTGGAGGACCTATCTCTCCTGCTTCAAACAAAGATTTTCAAGATAGACTTTCGCAGTCTTTTCCCAAAAAATATCAAACCTTATATCATGCAAAAAAGCCAATCAAACGTACTTTGAAAGCAACAAGGGAGCCACAAACACAGAAACAAAGTCAAAGTTCAACCCAACTCAAAGACAACTCACCAAACTTTGATGAGCTTGACCTTAATTTGACGTCACGAGAAGCACAGCTCCATCACCAAGCGACTCCCTGCCTTCACAAGCACCGCAAAAGACACTTCCAACAAATCTCAAAATCAGGTACGAAACATTACAAGTTTCAAGCCATAAAAAAGGCAAAGATGTACAACAAAAAAGGTGGAGCAACAGAGATCCACAAGAGTACTGCTTGCCGTCAAGATCAAGCTATCAAATTAAAGAACCTTCACAGCATAACTCCGAAATTATTGCCGTTCTCCAGCAATTGTTCGCCGTGCTACAAGCACAGGAAGACCGGGAGGGTGATACCAGGGAGGATATTTAGTTTCAGTATGTAACTATATCTCCTCCAAACTTTCTATTTCTAGGAAGTTTGGAGGGGGGTATAGTTACATACTGAAATCTTATACCCTCCCCGGTAACACCCTCCCGTTTTCTTAGTGAAGGACTCACCATCGTGCTTCATCAAATTATAGAACCAACTGCATCAGCTTCACAAATTTGCAAGCATAGTAGTTGCTGCTTTCACAACCTACACGAACACAACACACGCAATGCATGGAAGAAAAAGAGTAGCACCCGGGAAGCGGAGCGGCACAATCACGAGAAAATGAGCAAAATCTTAAACCCTAATTGAGAGAGAAGAAGGCCGTTTTGGATGACTGTCTAGTGACATTCATCCGAACTGACGAAAGTTAACTAGCATACTAGTGGGAGTGTTAGACATACTGCATAAAGACAGTATATTAGTGTACTAGTTAACCTAGAGTTGTGACTCTTTAGAACTGGAGAGTTGTGACTCTCAAGAATACATACTTTATATAAARCTTACAYTTGAATATGTAAGCATCATTATTAATTTAATGGAATGTCGTGCAATTTCTAACATATGTCACGCCATTGTAATGGAATAGGCGCCATCCTAATGAAATGGCCTGCCATTTTAAGTGAATATTGCCATTATAAAAAAATTGACCACGAGACCAATTCCTGAGCATGATCGATATTGGCAACATATAGTCTAGCTAGTCCGATCCTATGGATTGAAATTCACTGACATTGAATCTCTGTGAAACCAGTGATTTAAGGCAAGTGCATTGATCCTTCCAACTCCAAAACCTAAACAATCAAAAACTTTGATCCGGGCACTCGCAAATCAAAACGATTGATCAATATTCATAATTAACTAATTATCGATCTCTAGACATCAAAGATCGAGTGAGCTAGACCCCGTCCTAAAATGGAGCAAATTCTAAAACCAATTAGGCTGTAAAGGTAATTTTGCACTCTCCTATGTACAAGCAGTCTACATTTGAGGAGGTGGTCAATTTTAGAGCCCATTGAAATGCACTTTTTTGCAACTTCAAAAATTTGTTACTAATTCCATAAAGCTCCAAAAAATATGAAACGACTTGGGTTAGATGCCAATTTCACTTGTCTTTTAAGGAAAAAATTTCTGAAAATTTTTTCAAGTAGTTTCACCTGGTCAAAATTTAGCTTCAGCCCTTAGATGAGCGCTTTATGGACCTCCTACCTTAAGAGGCTTCTCAGATAGAGCACCTTGTTGCCACCTTGATTTGCATTGATTGTTTATGAGGCCAAATTCCAACAAAGGCACATATTTTCACAAAGTGCACTACTTTAGTTCCATGGGTCAAATTAACATTTTTCATATATGAATTGTAATTTATATGAATTTCTAAAGTGGTCTAMTGTGATTTGTTAATCCCTAAAGAATCAACATGTTTAGAGACTGTAAACTACTTCAAAATATCCATCCATACAAGTGCGGTCTAAAATCTTCATCAATATTTATCTTTTAGCAAGTCCAACTATAGGATCCTTTGGTATACTTGTTTAAGTATTGTATTTAATTTTTTTAGAAAGAATATCCTCTTCAATTGCAAGTTCAATGTGGGTGAACGTCAAATTGTAGGCTTTTCCAACCCTTTCAAAAGTTGAAGTTCCATCTTTCAACATTTTAGAAAAAAAAGATTCATGTCCTATAGCTATACATTCGTTCAATCAATACATTGTAAAATAGGTTGAAAATATGCTTGAAAATTTTCAACAAAAAAAAGGTTTATAATCATCTTCAAAAACATTTTAAAGTGCAAGGCATTTGGCATTAACCCTTACATTCATTTGTCCATTTTTTTTTGTCAAAAACCACTTAAAACTACCACTTTTTTTGCTTTCCTTCAAGGAATAAAAAAATGATTTTTTAAAAACGTAATTGTAGGATCTTGTACTACACGCATTTTGTAAAATGTTTGGTAAGAATTTGGCAATGCCAGTTTTGACACTTTGACCACATAGATTGAAAGATATTAGAATTCAAAGTAGAAAATATGTTTATCTTCATGAAGATACTCTAATTGTCTGCAAAACAAGAAGCTCTATAACTTTTACATCACTAATCCAAATGGAACAAATTAAAGCTTCCCGCTCAAACAAAAATATAATCTACAAGTAAAAAAAATTTAATTTTTTTTTTCAATTTTTTGTGTTTTTTTCTGCTACCCAATCTCCTCCATTTTGAGGTTATTGCGGCATAACTTTTGCTCGTGGGCATAGATTAAAATAAATTTTATATTGAAAAAGCTTATAAGTTTTTCTATGTTCTGGCAAAGTTTCAAAAAGTTTCATCAAAAAGTGACTCATATGAACCCGCACAAAATCCATTTTGTTCCTTGTACGGACAACGGGACTTTAGGAGTTTAAAAACAACTTATTTGCTTATAACTCTCACAAGACATTAAAATTTCTTAATCAAAATAGTGATAACATTATACTATACTATTATTGTCCTTTGCATTAATTTTTATTTGAAATTTTTCATACTCAAGAGCAAAATTTGACTTCATATGTTTTTTTCTCCATCATAGCCAACAAAATTAAACTCTTCAGAACTTCTACTTCATTACTCGAATAAAATGGTCCATTTTTTTAGAGTAGGCATCAATTTCTATAATAATTACTAAAATAATAAATAATGTTTTAGTCAAATATATTATTTACTCCCCAATTTTCCATTGAAAAATGAAAAAAAATAATTGAACTTTTGTAATATAATACTAATAACTTTTGGAATGACAAGAAACAAAACTTCACATGTACAATAAATACCATCCTAGGCAAATTAGTTAAAAAATTTGAATAGTGAAGTCAATATTGGTTGACAAAGTTTTCAAAAAGCACAAATTGGGCTCTTTGGTCCTTTAGGGATTAATGAGAAAAATGCCCATATAAAAGAGAATTTAGGCATCCTAAAAATAATCCATAATTGTCTTCCCATGTATCTAATGAAGCATAGGCACTCTGCAGTTAATGATTCATACATTACTCTATTATAGCATTCACACCTGAATACAATCAGAAAGTGATTGGATTTGTGTTACATGCATATGATGCAATGCATAAATTTGAAAAAAAGTTTTTTTCTGCCCAAAAGTTCTGCCCGAAGTTGGGCAACAACCAAACAATGGTCGTTTGAGTGCTTAGGGGTTAATAGATGTTTAGAAAAAAATACACATGCTTTCTTAAACTTCAAGGCATTATTTCCCAAAGGCGTCAATCTTTTTAAAGTTGTAGAAAAAGTATGAACAAATAAGCATAATATTTATCAGTATTTATCTAAATGAACACTTCTTATAAAATTATCGACATTCTTTGTTATTTGAAATGTATTGATGGGCTTCAAAGTTATATATACAAAAAATATATTTTAAAATAAATACATAATTCTAAATTTAAGCATGTATTGCCCTACGTGTTCACTAGTTTATCTTGTTTTTTTAGGTCCTGCACTTTGTATGCTATGATCTGGTTTCTATCTTCAGTACCTTGGGTGGGATTTTTTATGCCCATGAACTTATGCATGATGCAATTCATAGGTCTTACACATGTGTCATCAAATCTAACAAAGAAATCATTCTTTATTAAATTCATGCCGGTAATTGGACCCACTTTATCCATCTGTACACCATTCACTATTTCTGGACAATGTTGGTAATAGTCTGCAGAAAAATAAACTTCTATTTGTCCATTATGCTCATGACTAAATATTTCTCTMATTCTGCCTTTGTACGGAGTTCCTTCTATTTCATCATTGATTACAAACACATCATCTCCACTTTTGTATATCATTCTGCCCAACATACACCTTTTGTGATAAAATAATGGTGGATGGATTATTCCCAGTTCTGGTATACGATGTCGAAAATAATTGGAAAAGCTTGTACGTGCATGTTTTTTTTGCTGACTATAATGCCCTTTTCTGTTGCAGATATCACACATGCACAATCTTGAGGTGCTAGCATTAGTGATTTCAGTATATCCAACGCTCTCCCTTTAGAATTCACATGTAAACAACAATTTTGATGCCATGGTGGGCATGGAAAATCATCTTTGTGATACCGAGCAGTGCCTTTAGGAAAACTCATTACATCATGTACCCTTTCATTGGTTTGTAATCTGCCACCTTCAATTTGCATGCAAATTTTTACTTTTTGAAACAACCTACAAGAACAATACTTTATAAATGTCGCTTCCACTAATTTCTAAATAGTCTTAATGTTTTGATACTTTTCAACCTCGCGCTCAAATAGAAAGCACCAGTAGACATCCGAATGGCCAAACCGTCTCACATCCTCCAAAATGTGACCTACACCTGCAATATGCTCTAGTGGCCTTCCGTTTGAACCATCAAGTCCCTCTGAATATATGCACCATTTTAAAAAAAGTAGCATGACAGTTTGTAGGTCATCGTGTGTCCAACCTTCACTTCTAGTGCGAATAAATAAGTAATGTCCAATGTCTATAAGAAGTTGATCCACCAGGCACCGTTCTTGTGAGGGTTTTCCATCTAATTTGTTTAGTATCAAGGGTAGCATCCACAAAAAAAAATGTCAATATTTTTTGGCAGTATAACTTCCATGGCCATTAACACGATCATWAGGCCATTGTCCTTGTTTTACTTCATATGTACAAGCCTCGGTTACAACTTACAAGATTACAACATGTTGTAACCATCTCCAATAATGCACGTTTACTTTGGTGTCCTTTAATGTATTGAAATAACTTCATGGTGTAGTTCTTGAAAAGATTAACCCCTAAACGCCCAAGGGGGGTCTTCCCACCAAAATTGTGAAGAAATGGCCGTTTCTTGAATAAAAGCCCAAAAAACTTTAAAACTATTTTTTCAAAATTTTAACCATTGGATCTTGTGCAGTCTGTTATTTCTAGCATTCCTTGAAATTTTGGGAGCATTTGACCGTAAAGATTTTCCGGAATTTAGCATACAAGTTCAAATTCAAGTCATTTCAGCACACTGAATTTTCGGGCAGCTTGCTTTAGATGTGCAATAATTTTTTTTTGGTGGTTAGAAAATCCGACATTTTTTTTCCACTCAATCATACATGAAGTTGAGAGCATACACAAAAAATTTGGGAGAAATTTAATAACATTCATTGTCTCTAATAGGGCTTGCAATTGCTTGCACTCCCATTTTTGAGAACAACTGAGAGTTCAGGGCAGGGGTGAACCCACTTTCCCCTTCCGAGAACAATGATGGCCCCTTCCTCTCCCATTTGCCTTTGTCAGACCAATGGCAACGAGTTTCTGACATTATATCTCTTTTCCTATGATCTATATCTTTATAAAAGTGGCCGTTGGACTCCACCTCCATGACTCTTGGCGCTCTCTCGTCATTGCCCAATACCTCCTCCCATTCCATAGCCGTAAGCTTATGACCGCCGCATGCTCCCGCTTGCCTCCACCTGGTGCGGTATATGATACACTTGGCTACTTTAGCCCGCCTGTTGTGGCCAGACCCAAGGCTCTTCGCGGCTGCCCCAAAAGTAAAGCAACATCAGCATTCGAGTATTCAATAATTTCATTGACACATGAACTAAGAGTAATTTGCTTAGTCAAATTATATAAAACAAAAACCTAAATGTCAATGATATGAGCATAAATGTGGGGAAAATAATGGGAATTATAATATGAATGGCCCACAAATGAGGAAAAAAGATTTAGTAAAATAAATTTGATCACATGAAAATTGAAGGGTCCATGGACTTGGGAGCATGTACAAAATATTACCTGTATCCATCTAAAATGTGCCACTAGGGTGGTGCATTTTCTCGTAGCACCCACGTGTATAGCACATCCATTGAAATGAGCATAGGGCACAAAAACTATTTGTTCTTCTCTTGCACACGACGCAACGACGACGCAACCGACTCTTTTGAGGACAATGAATTCGGGGCATGTCTTCCCACAATAGTGAAATGGTTGCTTCTTGTCCTGCCCAACTCCTTGTCAATGCCTTACACAAACCCACTATGAAGTTCAAATGCGACAAAGACTCTTTTTCACGCCTTTTACCCTTCAAGATCTCCTTGTGTAGAATCCACATGTTCACAACAGTAGTATCAATGAGGAAGTAAAACAAACTATGCCACCATTTATGTGAACGCACTTAGCAAGAGTAAGACCCCCGGAGTTGATCCGCCACGTCCACGCCACGCATGTAAGTTGTATACTCTAAATGAACTGGTGATGTTTTGATTTTATGAATAGATCCACCTACCTGGCGCGGCACTTCTACTATTTCACATGGAAAAGCCAACGGCAATGAACTTGTGGATAACATGAGTACCGGTTTCTTGTCCATCCACATGATTGTACACATCTTTTGAGAATCATGCATATCCCACTCTAAACTTCCTTGAGCGGACTTCTTGAATTTTTTTTGGTCCTTCATGAAATCCAGAAGTCCAATGCAGTTGCTTCAAAGGGTGCCCGTTGCATATGTACCACCATGTTCTAAATCACGGAATAATTCCACACTTGTAAAAAAATTATCCATCACAACTACGTGCCCTCGACCCTCCAAACCTACAAGCAATGCCTCCACCACCTTTTGTCCCATCTTTGGCTCTCCTTTCCTTGACTTAGGAGCCCCCACGGTTTCAATTGAGGCCCCACAATACACATCAAAGTTACTAACATATCGTGTTACAGAATCTGCTAAGCACCAAATTTTGAGTCCCTATTTCTCGGGCTTATTAGGTATGTATTGTCGCACGGGACAATTCACACCTTTATAACAAACCATCATCTCATCGATGGTGACTTTTTCCCCATTATTCCACAAGGCCTTGCAACAATCCCTCATATTACTAAACAACCACCTCACTTTATTCACTTTGTCATAATTTGGAGATTTTTTATCCATGCATATAGAGGACGGGTTTGTGATGTGAAGGCACTTCAATATGAGAAGAAACCGGTTCCGTGATAGAAGTTGGAAAATTACATGGCAATAAAGAAATGGTTCCGATTTTTGCCAATACATGCGTATATTTGGAAGTTTCTTGATTCCCATGTACAAGGATATTGCGAAAAAGGCCTTCAATTCACCCACGTCTGTGGATTTCCATCCAATGCCCCCACGCGTATATGTCTCATAATCATCATCACTTTCAGGGTTTGCAATCCCACGCTTCGCCCTCTTCAATTTTTCAATTGCATATCTATTCATTTCCAAACATATACGCCTCAATGTCAAAATTAACCAAAATTGGCCAAATAATTGGAGAAGAGATGGGACTCGATCGCATTGCTGAGTCAAGCCAAGATATGGACCGCTAAATGATTTTCAAAGAGGGAAGAAATTCATATACCTCTGGTTCCATTTTTCTGGGCTGTACTCTTCCCTTATATCTATTGAATTGATCCCCTTCTTGCCCCGTTTTCTACCCCTGAAAAAAACAATGGATAATTTTATATACCAGATATGATTAACCCCTCATCCCTGAATGGGAAGAAAAGTGTCCTCACGTAGTATGTAGTCCACTTTGAAGCGCTCTAACTTTTGCATCCAATGTCGGAATTCAATAAAAGTTGTTGGAAAAGTTGCATATAGTAGACTAGTACCTATATTAAAAACTTAGATAAATCCAAGAAGTATTGAGTTTGTGAAAGTCATTTGAAGTTCTCAAGTACAATTTGGGTTTAGCACACTGCATTGTGGTGGTTGCAACTTTGGGGGATTGTATCTATTTCATCAAATGTTTTTTTTCAATAAAACTTGTTGGGTTTTGTTCCCATATACATCTACTTAATGTGGTATTGTGGTAAAAGTTTCATTCCAATCCAAGTTGTTTTGACTTTTGAATGTTTGGGAGAAATTCAAAGTTCAAATTCTAGAACTGTTTGCATTTCAGTGAACTTCGGCGGCTCATAACTTCTTCATCCTTTTTCAATAATTTTAGTTGGAAAAGTTGTGCTTACTAGTCTAGTTTGTGTAATTAAAATTTCAGATTTATCAAAGATGTTATGAGTGACTGAGAAGCATTTTAATAGGAGGTTCATCCACAAATGTGATTTTTTGCTATTTTTTTCACTATTTTTTGACATTTCAAATCTATTGTGCAAGCACAATGAGTTAATTTTGTGATATTTTTTTTCACCAAAGTGTTTATATTCTAGTCTGGAATCACTTTGTGGTTTAAATTTTTTTCAGTTGAGTTGGTTTAGAAATCAAATTTCACCTCCAAATGTGTTTTTCAGAAAATTTCAGCACCTTCTTCCAAAACCAAAACATTATAATCTTTCAATCTATGTGGTCAAATGACCCTAAATTTGTTTCACACCATCTACAACATGCACACTACAATATTGTACAGTTAAAATTTTCATAACTAACTGAAATTTAGACTTTTAACACTTCCAAAGGGAGGATGCAATTTAGCATGGTTGGAACTTCAGTGATGAGGGTTTCACTTTGCAAACTCTGAATTCATATTTGCAATCAAAGACTCCAAATTTGCTATGGGAGGAGAAGAAATACAAAAGATAGAAGGCAATTTGTACATTTACCTTCTGGCGTTGCAAGAAGGGGGTCAGTTTGCCCTGGCTGACCCACACCTCTTTTGCTGCCGTAGGTAGTCGTCGACAGCTTGTACGGGGCATTGCCGCTTCTCGCTGGACGTCGGGCGGCTCCCTCCTTTGTCGCTTCCTATCGACTGCTTGCTCTGGCCCTTTTTGAAATTGAAACTCTTCGCCATCGCGCTTGCCCCCTCGCTCTCACCTTCTTGCTCATCGTCATCGCTGCAGGTGGTGGGTTGCACTTCACGATCTATTGCTGCCACTTCCTTTGCTGCCAGTTTGGTGTGTGGTCGATGCCGGAGGAAGTTAGTTTGGATGTTGTCTTTATCGGTGATGCCTTCCTGCCTTGGTCGTCGTGAATTTTTGAATGGGCCAGTGGGTGTGTTGTGGATTGCTCGTTGGGCGTCAACATCTTCTGCTTTCTCTTGGTTGTGCTCGACGAACAAGTTGTGATTGTAGGGTTCTACAGGGTCTTCCTTGCCGTTGTTGCCACAGTCAGAGTCTTCTTCTTCAGTTAGGTTGGATTCATCGCCAGACTCCTCACTGTCACAAGAGGAGTCCCTGCAATCCAAGCCGATTGAGATCTCACTATCAAATGTAAGGTCTTCTTCACACAAAATGTGTTGGACTTTTGATTTTGGCAATGAAACCGCCTTTTTATTCTTGAAGACAATGAAATACATTTCTTCTCTTGTAACGTCATGAATGTAGGAATATGTGGCCATTCCTACACTAAAATTGCAATTGTCTTCATCATCTATGTTTTGAGAGCACTTGTTCTCGTCGTCTAAGCAGGACTGCGGCACTTTCACTGGCAATGGGAATGTTGACGCCGGAGTCTCTTGTTTGTCATCTTGTAGGTTGTGATTGCACATCGTGGGCTGTAGGGTGTCACAAGTATGCATCGCTGCCGCCTCTTGTAGCAGTCTGCAGCAACTACCGCCACTTTGAAGGTCTGTTGTCTCCTTCAGCTGCTGCGGTGTCTTCAACCTTGTGGAGCTGTCCGCCATTGCGTTTGCAAGTTGGATCCAATTCCAAGGTCCCTGCAAATAAGGTAAATCCCAACCCTAAAATTTCAGCGCATGAAAAGTTTGTGACTATTCCAGTTTTAGAGCACAAGCATGATCTGTTTGTTCATGTAAGATTGTAGACTATATTATTTTCTCCTTCATTTGCACACTCTTCGTAGGAGCTGAAGTAGTTTGTGGCTCCGTTGCACTGATATCATAATGGTGCTATGGAGCCAAATTTTATAAACTCTTCAATAGACTGAACAATGAAAAACTACAGTAGGACTTGATTGAAGAAGTTTCCATCTCCCTATTTGAAGGACAATGCAAAAAAAACCCTGTGGTGTCGTTGGTGTTGGTGGAGACCGGCTCTTCCTGCTGCAGCTGTTGTTGGGTTGTTGTACAAGTGCAGGTACTTTTCTTCTCCCTTGCTGATTTGCTACTGCAACCCGCTTCTCTTCTGTGCTCAGGTACAATGCTTTGTTGCGTATCTCCATCGGTCAGGTCGGGGAAGATGACATCTCGGAGGTGCTGATAAATTTCAGTGCTGAAACCTTCTGTACTCCCTTCAAGTCGTCGTGATGGACCCCAACCGAGAATAGCTGCAGCATTACAATAATATAACTGGCGGTAATTTCTGTTGGATGGCAGCTTTGGCAAAACCCTACTCTTTGCTAGTCTTGGTCTAGATGCAAGAAACTCCTTGTTCATACATGCAAGGAGAAGCTGGACCTGAGCCTCTGAGGCACTATGTTGATTTTGTGCCTATTGTCAGATGACTACAACAAATGGAGCAAGAGAAGAAGCCAGTGTAGGACATGGAAGAGATGAAGAGGACTTAATGTTGATAAGTAGTCCCTTGTGAATGTAGCATTGCAGTTGAATCTTTTTTTTACTATATACAGCACTTGGTATCCATGGTACCTTCTATTGTTGTTGACTCTTTTCTTTGTCTAATGTGGAATCCGAAGCAACATGAATGATGGTTGTACTAACACATGAACAAAGAAGTTTGACTAATTGTAGTGGTATTTGAATTTCAGCCATGCATTTAGGGYGCCTCGATTTGCTTTGATTTTTCATGATCTTTTGTTTTCAACCGTTCATTTAGGAGATTGCACCCACGCTTTTAATGACCCTCATGTTTTCTTTTCAGCTCTGCAAAAGGGCATCTTCAGTTACCTTTGATTGATTGTTGTTATGTTCTTGTCAGTTGTGCATTTAGGACCCTGAATTCTTGTTGCTTTGAATTATTTTGGTATCTTTTATTGATTTGTGCATGTAGGATTGTAAATGCTACATGCATTGAATTAGTCCCTTCTATTCCTTGCAGTTGAGCATTTAGGACCACAACTTCAATTATCTACATTGAATTTTTTTGTTCCCTCCTGGTATCTTCTAGCCCAACAAGGGCTCTAAAGCCACATGGATGTTGACTTCTGAGTGCACATGAATTTACCCGGCGTGAAAAATTTATCTAGATTTAGGATCTCATTTGTGCATTTAGGTTGTCTTCAAAATGTTAGCACTTAATGCCATCCTAAATTTGCTTTGCTTTCAAATGCCTTCGGACTTGTTGGTATCTTTGGGGTTACTAAAGACCTATCAGTCCTTGTCACTTCAAGGAGCTGTTCAGTTGAACGGGGCTACCAACTACCACTTGCTGACTCCAACTTCTCTATTCATTTTAGTGTCAGATGCCTGCCATTTTCAGCATTTATGAACGTCAATGTCTGACAGACCCGTTATACAAGAGCGGATCGTTATTCCTTCAAAAATTAGGGAAAGCCTAGATGAACTTTTATATGGATGGGCAGTGTATAGGACTGCTACGTGGCCACTGTCCATTGGTTCTTGACAACAAACAACAACTTCAGTCTTCATAGCTAGAACTCGACCTTGCAATTTCCAAAAATTAAAGCACACAAACTTTATCTTGTTTTGAAGTAAGTCTTGATGGAAAATGTAGTGATTGCTCTGATCCACCCTAAAAGAAAATTAGATTGTCAAAATTCACATTTTCCAAGGCTGGGCAGCCTAGTGAAGCAGGGCAGCGACCAAAAAATGGTYKCTTGAGCGCTTAGGGGTTAAGGCCAACAATGTGCATTACATCAAATACCAAGTCAYGTGACAAGTCAAAGTTATAAAGATGATATARCCACCACAATTTGGAATCACCCAATACTCCTGACTCTACATTGTATTGTTTCCTATCTTTTGGGTCATTCTTCAATGATCGCCATTTTTCAATGTTCATTGTTCAATCACCCAACAATCTTCTGAATCCACAGCTTGCCCGACCGCACTTGAGCTTCTTCTTAGTAGCGCATTTCTGTTGCAATCTGGAGCTAAGCAAGGTACAACCTCTAACTTTTTCTTTTTGTGCATATCACTTTCTGTTTGCTTGTACAATATTTTTTTATTGATAACTCCTCATCTAGAGGAAACCGTAGGAACGTCATGCCTATCCCAGCTTTTGAGACTCTTGGATGTAGCGTGAGGTCTGCTTGTGTGGGCAACCGCATTGCTAGCTTATACTTAAGAACATGAAAAGTCAAGTTTCCTCTTTTTTGTAAGGCAGTGGTTACATTGGTAAGATGAGAGCAAAGAATTACAAACAACTATTTATATGAATATTTAGTACTTTTAAGTGAAGGCTCATACACCAAAATCTTGCTGGAAATTTTAGGATTGCGGCTTGGGATTTATTCGTGTTGAGCCTTATTGTACCAGCTTGGGGGTTGTCACTTGTACGAGAATCTTGCAAGTTGGGTAGMAATTTTAACTTAGAAGCATTACTTGCATGCTTATAGSTGATTGGGGAGACGTAARTGACAACGGTAGAACAATCGGTACAACCTCAATCTGCATTTTTCAACCCTAAACTATTTCCCAGTTAAGGTTGCAAGTCCTCCTTTTGTTGTTGTCATTTRTTTGTTTCTAATTGGTTTTGCATTGAACTGTACAAATTGGAGTTTGTTTTYATTGATCTTGTGGCATGTTGAACCCCGCATGTGGTCATATTTGTTAAATGTTGCAATTCTAAATTCTTAAAAYTATTTTACTTTCAAGGAGCACTAGTTGCATGTGTAATTTCCTCTAATGACTTTGAGAGACATCACTTGTATGAGCCAATCAAGAATAGTGGTTCCATCTGTTTAGGTAGAGATAATCAACGTTGTTGTTTGGCAACCAAAAAGGTAAGCAATGTCAAGAACCTTTTTGTAAATGAATGTGTGTAGACAAGGTTCTTCTTCATATGTTCCGACTTGAAAAGACACATGAAATGAACATTTGTAAAGTTCCAAATACCACTTGTTTATGAACATGCAATAAGTTTGTTGAAAGTGCTAAGAAGTCATTATTGGACCCTAAACAAGATGTTAGGATAAATGAAGTGTAAAAGAAATTTAGGTACATTTTTTATTATCCAATAGATTCTGAAAAAAGTCAATGATTTTGGATATTATATACATGTTGGCAAGTCCATTGTTTAAGATGGCATGAGGACATTTTTGCTCAAGTTGTGGTCTYGAATTTTCAAACGATGTAGATAAATTTTGTAGCCAGTGTGGCGCACATTGAGATCAGGTTGAGGTTGGTGTCTTGAGAGAGGAAGGGGTGGTATATAATGAATTAATAGTTATCGGAGTGTTGGATTTAAGAGGCCCTGTTCACACATAGTCTGTTCACCTAAATCCTACCCTAAAATCACCATCTTACAACACAGTTTTCAATCCTCCGGCTAGGAAAAACAAGAAAGCAAACAAGGTCTATGGCAAGCTATATTTGCAGAAGCATTGGCCTATTCAACATACTAATTTAAAAGATAATTATAAACAAGTCAAAAAATGGATTAAAGATGGGCAAGACAATGGTATTCTTCCTCAAGGGACTTTTTCTTTAGAGGATGTAGAAGTTAGGAAAGCTATAAATAAAACTATTGATGATAATATAAATAATTTGCAAGAATCAAAATCTAAAGATAGAGGAGAGACTTATAAATGAAAAAAAGAAAATATATATAAAAGAATAAAAAAAGAAAATATATATAAAAGAATAAAAAAAACATTTAAAATATAAAAGGCAGGCAGAAAAACTGCTATAGAGGAGAATGGTGAATGAAGCTCCTCAGGCATCACCTGATGCGGAGGTGCTAAGGGGAGTACATGATTCAGAAATAGATCCTATGTTGTTCCTCAGTGATGATTGGGGGGAAGATGGGGCTGATGCTTTAGTACAGGAGGATAGTGTCAAAGGGTTTCCGGTAGAGGAGGACCTTGAAGGTCGAGTAGAAGAGAATGGTCTTCATGAAGAAGAAGAGACATTGGTTATGAAGGAGATGGGTTTAAGTGTTTAACTGATGTCGATGAAATGTATTCGGAATTGGACACGTTCATGATTGAACGTAATTGATTCCTAAGCCCTGAGCCTTTTCCGATTGTAAGGAGGTTGAAACAAATGAATTTCGAAATAAGGTTACAATTAGTAGCCTCATATGTTCGCGGTAAAGGACATGTTGACACTTTCAATCAAACTCAAACTCAAAGTCAATGAAAGGGTCTCACATGCGTGTATCATTTGCACTTCCTTCATGACAATGTGAGTTCATTGGCTTGCAAAATGCAAAACTAATCAAAGACATTTATAGGATTTATTTATTTGGAGCTTTTGTATATGTAGGATGTTAACGTTTTTTCAATTATTTACTCATGATGTGAATTCTTATGAATTGAAGCAACTTTACAAAATTGAAGTTGTCGCCATGGTTGCGAGTTTACTTAGTGAAGAATAACATGTAAGCAAGTAAACTATTATAAAACAACATTTCACGTCACTTATTTACGGAGTGACTTATTATCATTGATTCTATATTGAGCTTTCTATTGGACCAATTTACATGAGATAAAATAGATTCTCTATGTGTAAGTGTGTAACCAACCACTAACATGTTTTTGTGTGAATTTTGGGTGTTGTAATTGCAAAGGTGCTTGGAAGTGTTCATTGACAAAATCGTCATTGTGGTGTGTGTAGCATATCAGCTCAAATGTGTAGTAGTGGGATCTTGAAGCTTTGTGGGAGGTTTTCATATATGAAGATTTTTTTGTCTTTTCTCTTTTGGCAACTTAGTGAATTAAGCATTAGGAGAGAAATGAGGCCTCCAAAAGGCCCCTTTCCTTTGTTAAACTAAAATTTGCCCAAATCTGCCCAAATCAAGTGAAATTTTCAGACTGCAGCAGTTAGCAGCAATCTGCAATAGTCAGCAGGATTTTTTTTTTTTTTTTTTTTTTTTTTTCGTTTTTTCGTTTTTTCGTTTTTCTTTTTCTTTTTTGTACTCTATCTTTATGACATGCAAAATGATGAAGATGGAGTACAAAAAAATTTAAAACTCTTTACATATCAGCAATCCTAGGTGGAGGATCATCGGCCACATAGGAAAAGGGGAAAAAAAAAAAAAAAAAAATTTTTTTTTTTTTTTTTTTTGGGTAGTGACGGATCTCGGGGCCTTATGGAGGCGTGATTTTCCTCCTAATGGGGATCACTTTTGAGATCACTTTGGCAATCATTGGATTCTCACTCTTATGCACAACCTCTTACTTTGGGATAATGCATGTAGACATGCATTCTTAARAGGAGAATATAGAAACCTTGATTTTCATGTTTTGTAAATAGTAGTCATTGCAATAAATGTTGTAGTTATGAGCAAATCTTTCGTCCATGGAGTTGCTGAATAGGAATTTTATAGTAGGCCTAGTTGATTTCATCCATTGCAATGGATTTTATGTGATCGGAATGCATTTCATTTTGAGTTTTCAAAGTTTTCATCCAAAATTATAATCAAATTCATCCCCATATTCAATGGAATTCATCTATATATTCAATGAAATTCATCCACATATTCAATGGAATTCATCCTAAAAGGAAACAAACTCATCCAAATCAATTTTTAAACAATCCATTTTTAATTTTGCAAAATATGGATTTGCCCCAGATGAACAACCCATTTCAGCCCGGGATGGTGGTTCAAAAAGGGGTTCAATTTTTTGGCCCCCACACCTTTTTCTCATACACCTAGAGGGGGGAAAAAATAGGGGCTGAACTACTCCACTCTAGCCCAAGCCGATCACCAAAGAGCTTCCAGTGAAGTTGGGTTACAAAACCAGCGAAGAACCTCACTCAAATTCTCAAAAATGCAATAGGAGCATTTGTGCAGACAAGCGATCAAAAGTCTTATAGAGACATTACAAAGTACGTAAACCACTCCTAGGAAATCGCATGTTCATTTTCTAGGAGGGTTCTGTTGCGCAATCAGTCGTAATGCCCGATTATGCAGGCAAACCTGGGTAATCGAGCATTATAGATTCTTCAATCAATTTTGCTATTTCATCCCAGTTGTTTCATCCAACTTCAATTTTCGTGCTCGTGATTTACGTTGGGCAATGTCCCTCGTTATTAGGCATTGCCCTATACAGACTGGATGGGCGGGGACTAGTTGGGTTTCAGTGGAATGTCTATACAGCATGGAACTAAAAGTTCTAGGAAGTTGTGACCAGCCCTTTTTCTTTGTTTTTTGAAAAAGTGCCAGGATGGCGATCACTTAAAATTTGGTGAAGCATTTTATTTCTTCGTACATCCACCTTTTGTACCATAAAACACTTTTCAATCAATTTATTCACTTTTTCATACAAATTTGACTATTTCATCCATATTTTAAATTGGATTGAAACTTTTCTGACAAAAAAAATTACTTTTTTCTAGCGAAAAAAAGATTTTCACTATGAAATGGTGCTTTCTGGCTCCATTTCGCCCAAGAAAAAGGGCAACTTGCGACTTGCGAGACTTCCAGGGTTGCCGGGTCAATCATTTCCATGTGAGCAAGGAAAATGAAAAATAACTTCAACCACTCTAAATAGGCAATGTATATGAAAAGTTTGTTTGTTTGTTTATGGTATGGTGTTGGGCTATGATTAGCTAGTCTAAGTGATAGCTAGACAACGTACCTTTGTGACAAGGGAGACTCTATACTAACTATCCACTGAAAAGAGGAAACCACATTCCACACCCAAAACCTACCATTTGAAAATTTAATCCCCCCAAAGTGAGAGTTGAATACAGATACGAATACATGTACGAATATAGATATGGATACACATACAACACATATACTGTACATATATACATACAAATATGGTACATACATACGCATAAATATATGATACAATACTGATGGGATATGATACATATCCCATATTGTTTGCACTCACATTCAACAATTTAAATTATAAAAAGAGTGGGGTGGCCGGCCAACACGGAAAAAAATCATGGAAGGCTAATACGTTAAATGGGGCACTTTTAGGTGCATAGTGGAGGGGAGGTGCATTGAAATACACCTGTCCCATACTATGCACCCAAAAAAGCCCACCACCCATGACTAATGTTAATTTGAGAAGAGAAGGATAGTAGCTTCACGGTTGGATAATTTGATAGAGTTGTGAAAAAGGATGTAATGAGTGCAAAATTGGAATAGAGGTGGTGTGAAGAGCATTACTCATTATAGGATAATTCAAGTATATTAGAGAGTTTAYCTATTATTTTCTAASTTTCATTTTTATTTTAGTAYTTGAGTGGCATATTTAATGGAAATATAGTAATGTCTRAAAGCCTATTTTTATAGTCAAAATAGGGATTTTAAGATGCTTGTGTTGTGATTGTACGGATAACATATGATTGAAATGTGCCATGGGACTTGAAGTATTGCCATTAGTGGTTGTGTATTTCAACCTTGGGTCCAAGTGTTGGTAATGAGTGAATGGTATTTGTTGAGTTTATGTACCACAAAATCAAGGAAGAATCTATAGTAACAATATGTGAATTAAATCAATTGAAGTTTGTATTGTTGTGATGGGATTGTTAGAAGGCAAAGTATATTAGGGCATATACAAATATTAATGTCACATGTACAGTTCATGGAATTAGGCCAATGATAAGGATATAATTATGGTGGGAAGGTGTATTCTAGGGGAGGCTTTGAAATTACTTACATTCATCTTTAGCATATTGTTTTCAGAGTCACAAAAAATAATCTTTACAAGATGCCACTAGCTCTCAATTAATCTTTTTAACTATGCATAACCTATTGAAAAAAAAGCTTATATTCTTGATTTTTTATTTTTTATTTTTATATTTTAGATATCAATATTTTTCAAAGAAGGAGATCCCTAACACCATAGCTGTTAAAAGTATTCATCAAAAGTAAAGATTTATGGCATTTAAAAATCAATTAGTAAGGTTTACACTAAATTTCATTACAAGGGTAGTGATATACCATGACTTATATTAATAGATTTCACTCTTTAACCGTTGAAGGATGCTAAGGCCAAAAAGTGGTCGATGGATGACTTCATTGTGCATTGTAGAAATAGAAAATGCACCTATTGGTCCAATAATCGGAGCAATTTTGGTGACTACGTTGGTCATGGGAGCACATGATTTAAAGGTCTATTKGTAGAGACCGAGGTAATAGACCGAAGTAATAGACTACTAATAGACCGAGGTAATAGAATCCTAGACCATCAAGTAGCAAGAGTGGCAACCAAATTCATGGGATAAAATGTCAAGTTCTTTGCATCAATCTCCAASATGTAAGTTTTATTAGAAAAATATCGGTTGAAAGCATCACAAAAAGAGGACAATTGTAGGAGAGAGCTACACTAAATAGTGAAATTAGGTCGCCTTTACAATTGGGTTGTCTTATCTCAAGAAAGTTATTCTACAAACCATCAAAGTCAACATATATTTCTACAAATATTTCCAATGAAGGTTCATGAGTTTCAACTACACCAGTAACTAATGGTACGTTCTCAGTTGGAGCTAAGCAAGGTAGTAGAAGGCGGTGCTAAAGAAGTTAGAAAGTGGGAGTTCTCACCAGTGGTTGTTTTGCAAAACCCAAGCCTACGTGGATGCGCTATTGGCAGCCGGAAAGAGTGGTTTTGACTTCAACACTTTAGTAGTCTTTAGTTTGAGTGGAGAATTAAGCAATGCTATTTAAGTACAGTAGAACCTCCCTTACTCAATAGGTCCCGGACTGGTCTAACATATTGGTTTACAGAGGTTTATTGGCTAAGAGAGGGTCAAATTAAGTCACAACCTTTGTAATGTGGCCTAGTCCGGGATCGTCTGACAACATTGATTTACGTAGGTTTTACATAGGTTTATTGGCTTAAAGAGGAGCAACTTAGAGAGGTTCAATTGTAGCAGCAATTTCTTGTCGAAACGTAGATTTCAGTAGTCTGGGATCGGTCTTAATTGAGCCTTGAGAGGGCGATTAAGTTAATATGGCGTGTTTACCTCGGAAACAGCTCCGAAAAGACTCAAGGCTTGTGTGCAGCAACACTCACAGACGTTGTAGAATGAAAAGCATCTTCTGCAACACAGACTACGCGGTACCTCCGTGGAACCTAACGTAGACACCCACGGTCGAGGACATCCTCACCAGGGCGCGACGTTAAATCGTCCACACGAAGGTGGGCCTGGCCGTTCTGGCTCGCAGGTCAGACCATGGACCCTGGCTGCGACCCACCTCCGGCCAGATCCGACCCCAACGGAGCTGCACCAGAGCAACGAAGTGCCCGCTTGACGGAGACTCGCGACAAACAAATCTTACACGTCCTGCACATGACGGATGACCTCACAAGATGTCCTGCACAGGAAGCGTTGGGATGTTGTGCAAAGAGGAGCAGTTAATGCTTGGAGGCGCTTCAGTAGGACCCCAAACAACTTGCGCCCAGTTGCTTGCAAGTTAGTTGTTGAGTTTTTGCTTGTGGTTTGGTGATGTTCCGCTTTCTTGCTGAGGTGTGCTAGTGTTTGTTGTGTTATTCTATCTTGAATTCTCTCTCATGCTTCACGGGTTTGAATGAGGTTTAGGGTATAGGATTCTTGCTGTGGGCTTCATCAATTTCTTGGGGGAACAACGCACCTTCCTCTCTGCGGTTTAGGGTTTGAGGTGCTTCGTCGAATTGTTGCGCATTGCAGACGTGGATCCGTGGTGAGGTCGTTAGGCGACATGGTGAAGGTGATGGAGCGCGGGGGAATGCGAGAGAGCCAAGCGGATTTCTCCTCATGACATGGCGGTTGAAGCTTGTAGGATAATCTGGGTTTGTCTCTTGTCCCTGTGTGAAGTCGTCCAGCCTTTCCCAACGAATAACAACAATTTCGGAATGATATATGCGACCTTGTGCAGTGGTCGTATGTGGGAGTCAGTTCAGATCAACACATTTGATCACTCCCRGATTTGGATTTTGTATAGTGTCTCTGTTCGAGGATCATAAGGTTCAGGAGCTTCAAGCTTTTGGTCCGTGGACGTATACAAAGCTGGATCGTCACTCTAATCCATTCCTGATCCGTAGGATACAGCTGTGATGAGGACACGCCCTAAGTCATAGCGTGATAATAAGACCCTGTTTCACAAATCTCTTAAGAATTGTTGAATATTCTAATAGTTTGAAGCGAAGAAAGAATACTAGTTGCTATCTAACTTGTCAAGCATATGGTATCTAAGAAATACGTAGTTTACAATGAAGGTATGCATAAGGAATTATCTAGCAGAACAAGATAGTGACCTCTTGTGAAGACAAAAGTGAAGAGGCCGAGCATTCAAAATAGCGTACAACAAAGGTATCTGCGAGGGGTTTTCTACAACATGAAGACAATGTTGTACCCTAAAACCAAAAAATAATGAGATGGAAAAAACGTAGTGTACGATGAAGGTACCCAGAAAAAAAATTCCGCAACAAGAAGACAGTGATGAATACAAAACTGAAGACAACAAAGAAAAAGCGTGCTAAGAGACACGACAGTACACACATGTAACAAAGGGTTGAAGATGACCCCAAACAATGGTGGGAATTGGAACATCATAGAGCCCCCCAAATTACCCTTAAAACTGCCGCCATAAGTCATTGGCAAGGAACAACRGGCCTTAACCCTTTACTTCCTGAGAAGTCCAAATTGGGTCTAATGTTTTTTTAAGCAATTTTGAGTTTATGTGCAGATTTTTATTTATTTTAATAACTATCTATTTATACCAATGCATGAAATGTTCTTCATTCAAATTAATGATATTATAAAAGAATCACAATTAGATTATATTTTCTACAATACAATCAATCAAAGTCCACAACTTAAAATCATGAATTTTTAGGAAGTAAAGGGTTAACGTCTTGCGCATGGAAACCAAGGATAATTTAAATTCTAGATGCAGGAATGGATGTTCTTTTGTTCCCAAGAGTCTGTTCGTTCATTGTAGACCAAATAGACATGCCCTAAACCCGATGCCGAGCATTACCTGCTCCTCGTTGCACAACATCCCAACGCTGCCTGTGCAGAATGTCTTGTGAGCTCATCCGTCCTGTGCAGGACGTGTAAGATTTGTTCGTCGCGAGTCTCTRTCAAGCGGGCACTTTGTTGCTCTGGCGCAGCTCCGTCGGGGTCGGATCTGGCCAAAGGTGGGTCTGGCCAAGGCGTGGA
Organism: Pleurozium schreberi; assembly: GCA_006891605.1. Classification (NCBI taxonomy): domain Eukaryota; kingdom Viridiplantae; phylum Streptophyta; class Bryopsida; order Hypnales; family Hylocomiaceae; genus Pleurozium; species Pleurozium schreberi. Next base: position 272,539 of record VACF01000161.1, read on the forward strand.
TCGCAGCCAGGGTCCGTGGTCTGACCCGCGAGCCAGGTCAGCCGAGCCCACCTTCGAGTGGACGATTTAACGTCGCGCCTCGCCAGGAGTCCAATTCATAGTGCAAAGTCGTCGTTGTGAAAGCGCAATCCGCTTCAATCCCCTTATGAACCTCCCACGTAGTGTGAACACCCTAAAGTACGTCGTCTGCTAAGTCGCTAACATCACTTCCAAAGCTTTACCAAGCACGCCACAGTTGAGTGATTCATACACAAWTTGCTCACTCCAATTGTAACGCACGTGGGATCACCTACTGAACGTCATCACGCACAGTACCAGTCGTCGCTCTTTGACTGCATTACCTTTCTATTATTGTTGCTTGCAAACGCCAAGTGAGAACATACCACAATTCAAGAGTAGTGCATTCTATTACGTGGAATGTCGAGGAATTAGTGAGGGACAAACTAATTTCACTATTTAGTGCACTGAAACTGAAACCTCAGATTCCGTTTAGATAATCAACACATGATCATAAACTCTGCACAATTTCTCGCAAGTAAGAGTAACTTAAGTGCTTCCAAAGACTTGGTTTGCACAACACAATGATCAAATGGCGTAGTTCCCAATGTTGTTCCGAATGATATTCTAGAAGAAAAGCACGGTAGCTCAAACGTGAASACCGTTTGCTCAGTACGTCAGGAAGTTATCACATTCAAGGACAGCACGTTTTGAATGACCAGAATGTATATTAGCCCACTGCGCAGTACTAGCCCAGACTTGTGCTCGCGAAGGGGATTGTTTCAGAATCTGAAAACTTAACAATAACTAGTATGTAGACAATCTAATTTGCTCAATGACAGCACAACCACTGGGGATTGGAAATCAGCACAGCCCTAATGAAGAAGAGTGCACCACAGAAGAGATCCATTTCCATGAGGAATACGTATATTTCACACATTCTACTACCAAATGCACCTGCTTGGGGATTCTAAATTTCGCAAAGCAGCATGCTAGCAGACCCCACTTGTCAGCACCAAAGCAAACGTTAGCTTGCAGGTGGGCAAGTAGGCCAAGGATGAACTCCCAGGTCTGGCCCTGTCCAATGCGGAAAAATAATGCTCATCTTCTCACTCCGCAGCACTGTTGAAACAGCCACTGAGCAAGCCTACCTCTTCGAAATCAAGGCCAAATCCCGTAACGCAACCAGAGTCGAGAGTGCTTGTAATCAGACACCCCTAATTGCTCCCAAAAATGAGAATTACCCTCTGCTGGATACAGACACCACTAGCCTACACTACAACTCCTGAGCACTGCTCAATAGCTGACACTATTACCACTACCTATGTTTCCCAATTCCTGTCGTTCAAGCCATCACTTCCTTCGCCTTGGCGATCACATTGTCAACGGTGATTCCGAACTCTTTGTACAGGATGTTGGCAGGAGCACTGGCACCAAAGTGGTCCACTCCAATGGCCTTGCCTTCTAGGCCAACATACCTCTCCCAACCGAACGTGGAACCAGCCTCAAGAGAAACACGGGCCGTCACAGAAGACGGTAACAAACCTTCCTTGTACTCAGCGCTCTGCTCCTCGTAGAGCTCCCAGCACGGCATCGACACCACCCTCACCGTCTTGCCTTCCTTCCTGATCGCTTCTGCGGCCTTTGCGATGATCTCCACCTCCGAACCTGAGGCCAAGAGGATCAGATCTGGCTTGTTGTTGGAGGAATCATCAGAGATTGCATACGCCCCAAGCATGACGTTGTCAATGGAAGTGCCGGGCAAGTTGGGCAACTTTTGTCTGGACAGGGCCAAGGTAGACGGGAAAGCGAAAACTGGCACAATTCAGACTAGGGTCGCTCCTTTTACATTGGGTAAAATAATCTCATTGATTTTATGAAAGGCAGAACCTCACCTCTTGACTTCGTCGGGGACGTGGAAGGGCTCATAAGGCCAGTCCAGGTTCTGCCTCGTGGCCTCAACCTCCTTGCCACCCAAAGCAGCACCGTGCACAGAATACGAGTTAGCTTTGTTGGGCGATCCGAAGCCGATGGTGGTGGTCACCTTGATCAAGGTGGGCTTGTCCGTCACGGACTTGGCCTCCTCAATGGCGGCGCGAATCTCGTCGTATCCGGTGTTGCCGTTCTTCACCCAAATCGTGTGCCATCCAAGAGCAGCGTAGCGGTCGTCCACGCTCTCGGTGAAGGCAATCTCCGTGTCTCCGTCGATGGAAATGTGGTTGTCGTCGTAGAAGCAGATGAGCTTTCCCAAGCCCCAGTGACCTGCAAGCGAGGCGGCCTCGTTGGAGATTCCCTCCATGTTGCATCCATCTCCCACAATGCAGTATCTGCATTCAACCATATTCACACAACTTGAGATTACTAAACCCCTGGTTACACACGACGCAATCTCGGTTACTCCAATCACTTTGCCAAGTGTGTCAACGCCCGGGGGATACCAAGACATCGTCACCCTTAACACGACATTCCATKCAGCCAGGGWTGAACGTGACTCTTACGTGTAGTGGTCCACAATCTTGGCGTCGGGCTTGTTGAAGCGGGCAGCCAAATGGGCTTCGGCCAAAGCCAAACCCACAGCGTTGCCAATACCTTGTCCAAGAGGACCGGTTGTGACCTCAATACCGGGCGTCTCGAAATTCTCGGGGTGACCAGGTGTCTTGCTTCCCCACTGCCTGAACTGCTTCAAATCCTCTTCCTGCACACATGAGCAGCAACAGAAGCTCATCAATCGAAGCAGGTCGTCGAAAAGCGCTTTTGCCCAAACCCTTGACTTGTGACCTCCCAGTCTAAAATTCCACTCGATCGGGGAAACGACAACTATTCCCAAAGTCAACTCAAAAGTCAAAATTGCCAACCACATCACACTCCAAACTAAGGACCTAAATTGACCCGTTCCAGGGAGCATCCAAAGTTACCATTTCAGCAACCTCGATGCCAATTAAAGATTCAAAGTGCCCATACTGCTCCATCTCCAAATTTCAAACAAGATTGCTAATACAATCACGAAACATACCTTCACGCTGTCGTATCCTGCCAGGTGCAAAAGCGCGTACTGAAGCATGCATCCTGTGAAACACAAACAATGCAACCTCGGTCTTGTAAGTTCTCAATCAATCCCCGCGCTGAAGTACCGATCTAGAGCCATAATTCAAGCTAACGATCCCTCAGAATCAAAATATCTGAAACCTCATATCCCTTAAAATGGCGGATATTATCAGGGACATTGCCACACAGTTCCAGTTCCCTCCAGAAACTTCACCTCTACAACTTCTCAGTTTATTAGAGCTTCGAACACCACTCCGAAATATGCCAATAAACGGAATGCAATTGGCTTACCGTGACCGGCGGACAACACGAAGCGATCCCTGTTGAACCAGTACGGATTCTTCGGGTTATACTTCATCACTTCGTCATACAAGATATGTCCCATGGGCGCACACCCCATCGGCAACCCCGGGTGTCCCGAATTCGCCTTCTCCACCGCATCAATCGCCAAGAACCGAATGGTGTTCACGGACAAGTCCACCACCTTATTGTCCGTCTTCTGCGCGGTCTCCACGGCGGCCGTCGCACGCACCACCACCTTGCTCATGCGCCCATTCTGCCCCACGGCGGGGGGGGTACCACTACACCCCACACCCTTCGTACTACTACTAACCATCCGCAAGCCTGCGAACTTGCTCATCCCCAACCCTTGCACGGAGCCTCCGCCAAGACGTTCCACCTGCGCCGCGCCGCGCACCGCCACGGCGCCGGAGACCACGGCCACATTGCATCCGACTGCCGCCATCGCCCCTGTCTCTCGCTAATCCCAATCCTCGTGCAAAATCCTCGAGCAGAATCCTCGTGCAAATTCTTGGGCACAACTAGACGAGAATTGGGGATCGGCAGGACCTCGGGAGACGATGTTGGGGATCGACAGAGACGACTGACGTTGCGAAGGTTTATAAGGCGATGGTGGAGGTGAGACGATGAAGACGACCACGACCACGACGGGAACGAACGGGGCGTCGCGGCGAAGGGGCCCAGGTGCGCAGGGACAGGATAGGGCACTCCTGTGCTGGTGAATGAGTGGTGGCCATTTGGGGGGTTGGGGAGCCTGTGCCCGTGCCCTTGCTGACCCCTAGTTGCCCTAAGCGTTATCCTGGTGGAGGTCCTTTGGGGTCGAGTCTATAGTACCCCAACGAGCTAAATGCAGTGTAACAATGGGTGAATGTAAAAAAAAAGCCCCACTATTTTGTGCCGTAAAAGTTCTGTGATTAACATCTCTCCATACTAATTTGGGTCCTCTGATTGCAAATATGAAGTCAAAAATTGCAAAAAAAATTTATGCAAGCGAAAAAAAGTTCCAAGCATTTTCCCCAAGGTTAAAAGACGGCGGCAAAACCACCTCCGCATACCCACATGGGTCGTATGTTATCAAAAAAAACAAAAAAACAAAACCCTCCGCATTTAGCTCGTTGGGGTACTATACACTCGACCGTCCTTTAGCTTTGTTTGAGCTTTATTCTACGGTTTGGTGAAGGGAGGGCTTTGGGGGGACTTGGGCCTCTAATTAAATCCTTAAGAATATGCTCTCATCAGTGAGTACTAGATGAAGGTGAGTCAGGGTCGTACTGAGGGATTCTAAATAATTAGGTTCATAAAAATGCAGGAGTGCAGGACGTTAAATCCAGACTATGCAGTGGGCCCAGCAGGCTGGATTTACCCCGCTTGAAAACGCTGAATTTTTTTATTTTTCACACATGATAAAATTTGCAAAATTTGAACTCATATTTGCAATTAGACCCCAAATTATTCTAGAGAGAACTAGAACATATCTTATACATGGCTCAAAATAGGGGGGCTTGTTTTTACTTTTACTCTCAAAGAATCCCAAAATTACCCTAATGGACCTACATTGCATAACATTCAGCATTCTTCAGCCAACCTGCCTTTTCCTTTCTTCAACATCATCCATCCAAATCTGTTAGGCCAAATTTGAATGCATGGTAACTTGACACCACTAAACACATATAGTGCTTTTGAAAATGTTGATGGATCCACTTATCAAATACTTTTTCATGCCATAGAACTACTTGCAAAACAAACTAAATTACTAATGGCCCTCTATTAGTGTACATTAATTTTAACCCAGCTCCTTTCTTGTTGACATTCTAACAAATTTGACATGTGGCTTCATAGCTACTGATATTCCACACCATTTTGTGGGAGGAAGGCAGTTAGTAGTGCTGCTACTGAATGTTATGTTGTGGGTTGGATTTAGTGTTCTCCAATAAAAATAGCTACTGAAATTCACATTGAGCACGTCTTTACACTATGGTGAAGAAGTGCACCAATCAAGAATTATAAGCAAATTAATGGAGCAATATGATTGGAAGAACTTTCATCCTTCACCAAATTGGATTTTGTACTACAACCAACTACTTGTCGAGTGGAGAACTTTAAGTATGCCTAGATGGAAAAATGACATGGCCACCTATGCAGCAACACTTTTTGTAAGGGGAATTTTTCAAAGGTCAAGCTATTTTGGCGGCCTCACCCTAGGAAAGAAATTTGGATGGAGAACTCCAACTTCATTTGTTGTTTTTTCATTGGAGAATATTGCAACCATGAGATTGAGGGCATTAGATAATTCTTCACCTCTTCTTCTTCTTTCATATTGCAAAACACTCATTTTGGTGAAGTTGTTTGATTGACTTTAATTTGTGAAGCTGTTTGAAAGACTTCTTTGTTTATGGTTTATACAACAACCAATCAAAACTTTTTATGGCATTATTTTATAATCTTTTCATCTTCTCCAACATCCCATTGGAMGCCTCAAAGAACCATCTCTAGGCCAAAACTTCTTGACCGCCTCGTGCACTTCTCCACCTTAGCATAATGTGGCCCTAATTGGGATGTGGAAACATGTAGATGAAAATTGAGTGAAAYCAAACTATTGGTAGCTAGAACAAAAATAGTATGCACCAATTATGTATGAATAAAATTTTGTTTGTGAACATTCAAATGAAAGTTGAATGATTACATTAATTGGAGATAGTATGAAAATAGCRTACACCACATATTATTCAGTGATTTGATCTAAAATACTATGCACTTTTATAATATTTTGCCAAGCAAATCTTTCTAGCTCATAGTATGAGCTAGTTTTATTTTTGTGGAAAACACTAATTTAATTAAAGTAGTSAGGACATTGACTGTGAAGAATGTCTAATGAATGACTTTCAAGGAAGTTGTAGAAATAAAGGATGCACCTATATATCAAGAAATTGAATCACTTTTGGCTAACAACCTTGATAGTAGGTTTTGTATTGGTTAATTTGTGAGGGTCTCACTATCTAAATTTTAAAGCAAAATTTATAGCATYGAYRAATATTTCTTTCAATGTTAGAGACCCTCTTGTGAGCCAAGTTTTGTGGGGGAYAACTAACTTACAAGTCAATTGATACCATGGCAATTAAATAAGAGAAGGCATTAACAATTGAAATATTACACTCTAATGAAAATTCTAAATTTATTCTAAATTTTGACATTTTCTACCCAATGAGCCCTGAAGGATCACTAGACTCTTTTGAAACAAACAATAGAAATGTGCATGCACCTATAATGGTCGTTTTACTCACCTACATCGATCACAATAATTTCCTAAAACAACCATCAAGTTATTTGACAAAATTAGATGTGGTAGGAAGGATGTTCCAAATAAGTTTGCTTAAGTTGAACCTAAATGAACAGACCAAAAAATCAGCCATAAAATTTATAAACTAACAAGACTGGAATAGAGTCATTCCTCTTTTTCACATGGCCTTCTGAAAATCTTTCATCAAACTTTGTGTTTTGGGGCCTTAACCCTTAAACGACGCCGAGGACGTTTTTCGTCCGATGAATGGCAAAGAATCTTTCCTTGTAAGACAGAAATGCAATCATTCATCCTCGATATTAGGGGTGGAAAGGGGAGATCTTCTACAGTACTTTGACTTCCAATGAATATATTTAGGTTTTTCGAAGGAGATGATGTCACACGGTATCAAAATGCATGATTTCCACGGCCACTGGTCCGTCCTTTAAGGGTTAAACAATATTTCTGGTACTTGCATCATGAAAAGAATGCCAAGCTTTGATGTGGAGTCAGGCAATGTCTTTTTTTTAGTGAAATTCTTCTGAAAAGGGATGAAATATTTTTAACAGGAAATATTTGACAAAATATTCTAGCTTTTCACTGGATGAAATTGCTAATTTGCTACCAGATCTCAGGATTGTATCTCTCTAATTTGGATGAATGCACATCATTGTAATTAAGTTGTGAAATTTCATCCATAAATTGCAAGTTTCATCCATTTCCATGGATGTGTATAGCTTCATCCTACCATTCATTATYGCTTTCTACACCGCCTAAAGTAAATGTAAAAAAGAACCTGGCCTCAAGGCCGCTAAAACCGACTAATCAAAAGTGGAATATAGAGTCAATTTTTTCTGGAGTCTCCATTCCACCGTTGATTGGTGGGCTTCACCAGCCCCAGTTCCACATGAAAGTCAGCCCTAACTAAGTCAGAGCTAGTCAAAGCTGCAACCCTAATAAATTTGAAACTTTCCTTCTGCCCACATCTTTAGATCGTTGACTACACAAATAAAGGTATCTGTGATCACTAGTAGTAACTTACCATTGATAGCAACTACACATTCTTGCTCAAAACAGAAATTTCTAGAAAGCATACTCTTGAAGAATTTTGACAAAATATATTGACAATGGCTTGCTCTTTTTCACAAGCTTGCCTACATGAATTAAAGTGATGCACTTTTGGACTACCAAGACACAAAAAAAAGGTGCAATTTTTGTGCCCCCCAAACCATCATGTACATTACACACTATTTTGGTCAACTGCTGCATCAAATGATTGAAGAGCTGATTGGTCAAAAAAACATTCTGTAGTTGACTCTTTTAATTATTGATAAGTATGTGCATACACAGGTAAAAGAAAAAGGCTTTGAATTGAAATAGGAGAGACCAGACTGAGTTGAGAACGAAGTAGGTATTTTGGTCTTAACCCCAAAATGACCGTGGAATTTCTTGAACTTCTAGAATTTGCTCTAAATTGAACAAAAAGCCGACATTTTGATACGTTGTATCAATTATTTCTGAGTTATAACCGTATAAAATCAAACAAAACATGTTAGAGTTCACACTAGAAAAGAACACACAACAATATCTCTTACGACTTGAAAGATTATAATGTTTGATCATGAGGGTGTTAAAATTGCGAAAGTTATTTTAGGTATTTCAATCCTCTTTTCACATGTCNATTTTTGAAGCTAAAACTAAACTTCATAAATAATTTTTCAAAAATACAAACTACTAAAACTAGTAATTTGGTAAGGTTTTGTTTAACTTGAAAAGTTGGTCAAAGACACATTCTGTCCTCAGGGTCATTTTGGGGTTAAAAGTGACCTTAGAAGYRTTGAATGATTGYATTTGTGGGGAAGCTAAACTCCTTGAAACAATTTTCTATAAATTTTTGGTAGGGAGAAAAATGGAATTGGCATTTGACACAAGTGGTTTTGTATGTTTTGGACCTTTGTGGAATTAGTTATGAAYTTTTGAAGYTGAGAACCAGTGGTTGGTGAAAGCAAAGCCACCCCCTCTTGAAGTGTACACTATTGGTACATTGAGGAAAGCAAGATGTATTGTTGTGGTAGATGTTGTTTTTAGAGTAGGATTGCTTTCAGAGCACCCCACCTTAGCACCCAAAGATAAGGAATGGAAATAAATTGCAAACATGCCAAAAGGTGTAMGGGAGAAGTAATTTGAAACAAAGAAGCCTCTCTAAGGCAAGAATGAAACATTTGGTGGGTTTGGACTAAAGTAGGAGGTTTTTGAATTGACCGGGTTTTTAATGCGTAAACTAATTAGAAATAAGGGACATGCTCCTTGAAATATCCATTATTGTCATTGATGAGGTAGGTAGGCTTGAATGGGTGATTTATAGACTTCCTACTTTAGGAAAAKGTCCGGTTGTTTTAGTTGAATTTCGACAACTAACTTAGRAAGCAATATTAARTTATTTTGTRAGARTGGCATATAGTTTTGAAAGCTTGTGCAATTTTGAATCTTCAACCAATTTGTGGAAAGCAATAGAGTAAATCTAAGATATGAGATAGTTGATTGTTGGCAAATTGTTGGCWATGCTTTGAAAAGTTTGTTGTGAACTCGGGCAAGCATTCTAGTGTGTGAGCATGAAAATGGGAGCATGTGAGCCTTGAGCATGTGTATAAGAAGATATCCTACAACCATTGAAGGTCTTTTTTGTTTAAACACCTATAATATAGGTATGTATAATATAGGTATCTATAATATAGTTACACTAAGATATTTTATAATATAGACACTTATGATATAGATGAATAGCCTTCCAGACTCACATGTTGGTTTTCCTAGGCTCACATAACAACAACCTCATATATTTATAGAAAAATACATAAAATAGAAGAAAACTAAAAAGCAACTTGTATTCACGGCTTTGCATTCACGGGTATTGAATTTATGATAATGATCATACGTGATATCCAAGTGATTACATTAGATGAGGCCCATGTGCACATTGATTAAAAGGAAGTAGAAAAAAAAGCATAAAAACACCGTAGATTAGTGCTTCTGCCAACATCGATCGGACCGCAATTCGCCTTGCTCTCAACGACGAAAATCACAAACTCCAGGACATAAGATTTCAAACACTCTTCAAGAAATCGTCATCACAGCGATTCATACAAAAAAATCTCTCTCCAATTTCTAAACCCAAGGTTGAAAACAAAACATAAAGTCACCGCAAATTAGGTTTTTTGCCCACATGCCATATTTAACTACTTTTGGACTATTGAAAGTCCAAAAGTAAAGATGTACAGAAGTCTCCCAATACATGGTGTTAGGCAGTGCACCGGGAGATTTCCTAATATATCGAAATTATTTTTTCTAAGGGTGTTGGAAGGCTCTTGGTATGTCCTTTGAAGCACACGAACATGCATGTCAACATATACATTATCTATGAATGATGATGCCTTCTTATGGATGCATGGCAGTACATCGGGAGATATCCGGATACAATGACAGGATATAGCTAAGGGTGCTGCAAGGCCTTTAGAAGCACAGAAACATGCATCTCAGAAAAGAAAGAATCTTTGAATGAGGAAGTGTATGGTACCACTTGGAATGGAGGTGAGGACGTCCGAGAATAACTAAGTTGCCCGGAAATCCCCCGATGGAGTGCTAACCTTGCAAGGCTTAGGAGTTCATTTTGTGAGCACTAAACATTTAGGTCATGCATCTTATGGCCCCTTAAGGTGTTCGGTGCCTGAACAATGAATGTGACAACCTTGCCTTATTTGATTTGAACATAGTAGTTTGCAGTCGTTGATATAAACAGTGTAGAGCAATGCAGTAGAAGAATGTAAATAGTAATCACAAAACAAAGTCAGTGATAGTGGACTACAGGAAATGAAAATGTATATTAAAAATAGGCACTTAGAGTACACAGAAGACGGAAATTGTCTTGGAACATTCTAATAATCGCTAAAGAGATCAAGTAGAAGACAAAAACAAAGAACAATAAAGCTAGGAAACGGTGGTCATATGCTATGACTATGTCATGGACTTCGGAGGTTGCCCTGAAGGACTAAGAAGAACACACTGCTCTTCATTCCGAAAACCTAAGCAACCCAAGAAGGCACAAAGCACGGAAGCTTCCACAGCAGCCGTCTATAACTAAACTAAACGACAGAAAACCATGCTTAGAGAAGCACGCTGCTACTATCATGCCGGTCAAAAGGAAGCAACGGGAGATCTCCCGATAGCCATGCCACTGTCACATGAAGCAAAACAAAACATCGGGAGATCTCCCGATAGCCAAGCCACTACGATATTGAGCAGAACAAAGCATCGGGAGATCTCCCGATAGCCATGCCACTATAACGCCAAGTAAAGCAAAGCACCGAAGGGTGCCAGATGGCCATGCCAACATCACAACGCAGACAGCATCGGAAGATCTCCCGATTCCCGTGTTGACCACAATACGGTAGTCCATCAGGGATCCACCTCGTTTGACCTATTTAAATTTGCAAAGGCAGCTTCCCTACTTTTTCTAGGAATAGTCCGTGATTTTGGGTTCACAGTCTTAGACCAATTCGCGTATACTACACAAGATGCGTCCACCTAAGTAGGAGGTGTGTTCTCAACAACCCATTTTCCGTACCAACAATTCTGGTACCTCAACTTCAACGTAGTTTCGGAGTTATTTGGTCTCCAATACTGGACTAGGAATTTCTCCTTGTTCTCATGTCCTTCCTCTCTGCAAACCTCAGACAGTGTTCTTCCTTGCCAGGCCTCACAAACTGACGGATCTTCGAGYCGGAGCCAGGGTTGTACTGGCGGACAACGCGACATCGCAACAACTAGACGTCACGCAATGTCCAATTGACCCCCCGCGACGTCCAATAAAGTCAAATTTACCTTTGACTTTCTAAAATTTTACCTTGTGGTAAATAACGCCACCTGGATGCCATGTGGCGTCCACGTGCCAAATTTTGGGGCGCATGCGGGTTAAGCGAATGCGGGTCTGGGCGACTGCGGCTAGGGCGACAGCGGGTTAGGGCGACTACGGCTAGGGGCGACTGCGGGAAGGGACTTGACATGAGCGACCGCGGGTGGGGACGACCGCAGGTTCAGGGCGACCGCGGCTGGACAGGGTTGACCCGCAGTCGCCCACACCGCACCCGAAGTCACCCCCCCATGACCCGAAGTTGCCCCACCCGTAGGCGCAGTCGCCCCCCCGTACCCAAGGTTGCCTGCCTCTACCATCCGCACGCGCCCTAGGACACCCGTGCTAACCCTGCTATAAATCCACTCCGCCTTCAAGGTTGTAGTACCTACATTTTCCATCGAGGCTCTTGGTCTTGCATCCTTTACTGGCTGCATGCATTAACTTCGGGTTGAATATTTACTATTTTCTTCATTCGTATGCGTTTTGGTTACTTCGTGTTCTCGGCACCGACAAATCCCATGGCTAGTACGGAGGGGAACGTAGAGGGGCCACTTATTGTTCCACAGAGTGCTTGCAGCAATTATATTATTCGAAAGTCTATCAAGGACAAGAATCGGAAGCGCAGGGGTAACATTCACCGAAAGTGCTGGCATGTGTTGAACAGTGCGGAGCACCCTGCTTTAAGGGGTGGAACGAGGAGGATGAACCATGGACAGTGCAAATTTGTGAAGAATAAATCGAATGGTGTCACATCGGGAAGTTGTTTCCAGCATGGCGGCATCATCACAATCGACACAACAACAAGGCAAATCTAAAGTATTGTGAAAGTCCAGCTTTCGTTCAAAGGTGCGTGGAAATTTGGTAGGTCCTCTACAAAGCACCTTTTGTAGAGAGGAATGAAGTCACTCTCTGCATTGCTCGGGGAGCATACACTGAGGTGGTTCTGAAGAAAGAGATGGATTGGTCCACGCTCAAGAAAAGCACATACGTGCAGCGTCCTGAAATTGGATTAATACCAAGAGGGGTTTGAAATTTCCGAAGGGTGGACTTGGACCAATTCGAAGTGATCCAAAAAACAAGAATATGGATGAACCTGAAACTGAGGAATCTGAAATGGACAACGATTCTGATGGCACAAGAGCTCCAAGGGTAGCTCGTATCAAGGATCCAATTGTCCCTCCAGCGGAAATTGAAGTTCCAAATGTTGAAGGAGCTTCATCATCACGAGGTCGGAAAATCAGACAGCCGAGAAAGGTTCGACGCTTGACTACTCGAATTGGACTTGGGTCAGCCTCAACAACAATTGCCAACACATCAATGCCACCGCAAAATGTGACCAGTGTCTTTGACTTCAAACCGAATGATGAAACGCCTACGGATGCGAGTATTCGTGTTTCCATTCTTCAATCTGAAGCGGATCCAACCACAGCTTTTTGTAAGGCTCTTGACCTCTTGAAGACCAAAGACACCACAATTGCTTCACTCCAATCTGATGTGAGGAGATTGCAATTTGATTTAGAACAGAAGAACGCTCTCATTTCCCAACAGGCTAAAGAATTGCAACGCCTTCGAGAAAAGGAGCATGAGACTATTACTTTGTCAGATATGGATGAGGGCTTCATTGAACATGATCCAAACCATTTGGATAAGGTTGTAGGGAACATTGCAAGCGGTCTCATCCAATGTTCCCCTCCAGTTGCCAAGCGTATGAAGCGTTCTGTCACAATGCGCCCTCAAATGCATATTGTGAATTCACTACTTCTAATTCTTTTTGTAAGTCTAGAAACTTCTTCTCGTGTAGCTTCACAAGCTTCCAGAGTGTTGACACCTCTTCTTCTGTGCTACCATATCCAGAAGCTTTGGCCAAAATGTCTAGCTGTGAGACACATTGTAGAGCTTCAACATAGTTYTTCTTTTCTTCCTCATCTATTTGGAGATTGAGGAGTCTCCTCTCATTCTGCACCCGCCAAYGTTCTTCTTCCAAGAGTTTTAATTTCTGCTGAAGTACAGCACACTCGTCCATTAGGTGCACACGGTTTTCTTGTTTCTTCTTATAGTAATTATCTTTGCTTTTTCTCAAAGCAACTAAACTCTCGTCATTTTCAAAGATGGCATTATTTACCGCCTTCAATTCTTCCTTCAACCCGTATACAACAGCTGCAATCAAAGATTCGGAAAGTATCATGTCTTTGATTTGTTGCTGTTCTTTCACCTCTTCTCTTGCTTTCTCCAAAGCTACACATGCAGTCTCTATTTTAGCAATCAAGACATTTGCATCGTCGACCGCATCAGGGTCGCTTGACTTGCTTCCAAGTTGGTGGCCTTCAACCAAAATGTTGTCCACTTCCATAGGCTCCTCTTTCTCTTGCATAAGATGTTCCTGAACGTTTGATGGAATCTCTGGCTCCTCAAATTTTCTTTTACCCTTCCTGGCAAGTTGCACCTCCAATGCCTTCTTCTGATTGTCCATGTCGACATCCTCGTCGTCGCTTTGGAAATAAAACCCATTATATTCATGGGTGTGGTCATTTGAACTAGAATTGGGCGACCACACCACCTCTTCATCGGGAAGGGCTAACTTCCCCGGCTTCACTGGTAACAACATCTTCTTCACATCAATTGGTGCATCTTCTACCACAATGGATGCTTCTTCTGGATGGTCTCCACCGAGGAGCTCCTTCAAGGTTGTCCAATCCACCTTTTTCTTCAATATACATTCAACATACACCATTTGAACAAGGAAGAAACAGAAATTGTCGTTTCGGTAAGGTATGGGTTCTCCATACAACCTAATCCATACATTCAAGCATCTTCCAGTGAAGGACTCACTCTTGCAGTATCCAAGATTTGCCTTGTTTTGCGCCAAGTGAATCTTGTGACGCCAGTATGGAAACAACTTATTGATGTGGCACCAATCCACATATTTATTAACCGTCTTGTAAGTCCAAGGCTCAGGTTCCGTTCTCCACCCCCAAAAAGCTTTGATTTTAGGATGCACAAGGAGCGGCACTCTCTTTTTGTGACCTTTCCCCTTCCTCCTACGATCCTTATCCCGAATTGCCTTCTTTTGTAGTTGACTCAATGGTTGTTTGGTAGCAAATAGGGTTGGTGGAAGCTCATCCTCCATAATGATCGCTTTCTAAGTAATAGGCTAGTGTATGTACTTCACCTATTGTTCTAAGACTAATCTTGTACTATACAGGCACGAAACCCTAGAATGGGTGAAGTTCACATTTATAAAAACATTTACATTTACAAGTGCGTTTCTTTTTTAATCTAACAAAAAAGGGCACCTACACTGAATTGCTTCTAGTGCGAGTACAGGGCCCAAGTCTGGAAGGAACAAAATCTCACCATGAAAATGGGAACCCCTTGCTCACGGGCACGTAGTCAGCCACTTCCACGCAGGTGACAGACAATGCGCAGAGCAAGAGGAGAAGTGGCAACTGCGGGTGAGGGTGACTGCATAAGTAGCCAAAGTCGCCTGGGGCGCGTGCTTGTGAGGGCAATTGAATAAGTAGCCGAAGTCGCCTGGGGCGCGTGCTTGTGAGGGGCGACTGCGGGTACACAGGGACAGGGCGACTGCATGGCCCAGACCACGAGTGTGCGACTGCGCGTGGGGCGAGTGCGTATGGACGACCGCAGGTCCCATACGGTATGGGACCAAGGGTGGGCGACCGCGCCTCAGGTGACTGCGGGTGGGGCGACACTGGCTAGGGCGACCGCTGGGCTTCGGTTTAGGACTACTATTTCTCTTCGGTGACGTCTAAATAATTTGAGTTTAAAAACCCAAAAGCACTCATTGGAAATGAAACTATTATGCAAGACCTCTCCTTCTGGCTAAGGTGACCTGACTTGGCCCTTCGGRAAAGCACCACAAAAATTTATTTTCCATGCATGATAAAATTTGCAAATTTTTAATTCATATTGGAAATCAGAAGCCTCACATTAGCTAGGAAGAGTATACAAGGTAAATTAATCATACACAAAATAGGGGGCCTTGTTTTGGACTTGCACCCTTTGAATGATTTGGAGGGGCTAAGGGAGTGGGGCAATTAACCAAAAAAACGCTCCGGAACTTCCCTTTTTAGCAGAAGTACCATTTTAGAGGGGTTTTAACATTTTTAGACACATCTAACCGTAGAATCCTGTAGTATGTTGGTTTCTCTGTACTTGTAAAAAAATTCCATATTCTTGTACCAGGTATAGTAGCATTTGAATTGATACTCAAGAAATTTAGCCCCACAAAAAGACGGGTGGTTGCACTTTACAAAGTCACAATTGTATGAAGAAATGTGCAAAATGGTAGTCTATCTTTGGATCCATTTTTCAACCACAATGTGCTCAACAACTTCCCATAAACCCTTAAAAAAAAATTCAAATGATACTCATTATTATAGAGGCGAATCACGCAAAACACTTGTCGGGGGCTTCATGTACCATGGAGGCCCCATGACCAAATTCACCACCTCAGTACATGTTGGTCTCTTCTTTGGATCTTCATTTGTAAGTTGCCCGACCTTCATTGCAAAATACCTACATGCATCAACAGTCGTGAACGTGTCTCGGTCAAAGTTGTCCATATCACCAATCTTCATGCTTTCCATCAGCTTCCCAACAGAGTACAAGTCCGACTGCTTCGTATATATATGCCTTGATTGCATAATTGGTATGCTTGTATCAGAATTAGGAGGCCCGTATGTATAAAACAACTCTGGAGCCACCCACCAACATCCTTTTTGTTGCTTCTTCGTCTCATTGATCAAAGGATATCCATAGTGCGATGGGGCTTTTTCATTAACACGACTTGTAATTCCGAAATCACAAATTCCAATGTTGATTATCTCGTTTGAATAATCGGGATAGTACAACAATATATTCCTTGGAGACAAATCATTGTGTAACACCGATGACTGGTGTAGCAGATGAGTCACATACACTAGAGTCCACGCCAACTTCGCCTTGTGCCGCCGAAAAAAGCTAACTTCCTTTTGTTTTTCCTCAGGAAGTTCCCTGATGAGATGCATTTCGTGCCATTCACACGTTGGTGACACCTTCTTATTCAAATCCAGCAACTCACCCAAATGATCTCCATTCCACCACAATGTATACGCTTCCATTGTTTCAGAATTAATGGCAAAAAACTTGATTAGGCCCGCATGATTTAAGGGGCACACTAGTGCCTCTACAGACTGTTCCACCCTTTGATCACGCAAGTCCTTCGTTTTTGGCATTTTTCCTGCTAGAGCAATGTATGGTGGGATGGTATCTAGACCTGTAATGCGAACCTTGCACACCTTTCCATGCCCACCTTCATGAACGAATCCACTAAGGACCTCCACCTTTGCTGAGGGTGGAATCCATATGAGACTCACTCCACCATCCTTTGCAAATGCAGCCTTCACAGCTTCGTTTCTCCACTTCAAACCCCTTGCTCCTTGCTTTGACAATTTCTTCGCTGCAGTATGCCACCACTCCATCTTGGCCCGGAATTCTTTTGTTTCCCCATCTTCCACTTGTCCTGGCACTTGTGGACGAAGCTCTTCCATTAATTTTTTGGTGTTAAAAGTTATTGTCTGAATAGCGTCAGACATCCAGTCCTTAAACCTCGAATGGTAATTAAGTCCACGTCTTTGAAGTCGTCGGATTCATAGCACTTGCTCAAAATTCGAGCCTCCAAATCACTCCCCAAAATTTCATTGCCTGTCCCAGGGTCCCTTAAATAGCTGGCCTCCAAAAATGCTACACTTTTTCCAGCATACCATTGAAGGCACACATCATATGCATACCTTGTATAATTCGAAGGAGGATATGTTGGATCCTTCTCATGAGCTGACTTACACTTCTTTTTCTTTTGCCAAGCTGCACTCCCTGTTGTTTCACTTGTAAATATAGGCACTTCAAAGTGCTTTGGATCATCCAAATCCCAAAGAGATCTCCTCCTCTCGGTGGTAGTACCTTCTACTGGGTTAGGCATTTGAAACTGTAATGGATCTTCTATATCCCAAATGGATATCCTCGTGCCGCTACCTTCCATTGGATTGGAAATATACTTGTTTGAAAGCGTCCCTCTTGCTCTCTAGAATGTCGTAGAAAAAACCCGCAAAAAGGACCCCCCTTAATTGAGTAAAGACCCCCTCACCCACGGGCACGCATTCAGCCACTACGAGGTGGGTGAAAGACAATGCGCAAGGAAAGGGGTAGAATGGCGCATGCGGGTCCAAGGC